>CM062804.1:1238062704-1238236629 GCA_031772625.1 Pinus tabuliformis | reverse complement strand
TTGGGTTATTAGTTGGAAACAGTGGTAATGTACCATTGAGTATAGGTGACGTTTATATGATGTCAGGTTCAACTCCCATTAACCAACCTCAAGGTGGCCAATTACCGCCTGGGGGGCAACCTTCGTTAATGCCTGGGGGGCAACCTCAAGGTACTTCATTCGTGACTGGGGGCAACCTCAAGGGTATCAACCCAAGGGTATCAACCCCAGCCTCAATATGTACCCCAAAGTCAACCTCAGTATCAATATCAACCTCAAGGATGGCAACCTCAAGGATGGCAACCCCAAGGGTATCAACCCCAAGGGTATCAACCTCAAGGATACCAACCTCAAGGTCAAGGTCAACCCCAGTATTCGTATTTACCTCAAGGTTATCAACCTACGGGTCAATACCCTGGTCAAGGTTATCAACCACCTCAAGGGCAATCATATGGGGACTGCCTTACAGTTATCAACCCTATCCTCAATACGGCTATGGATCTCAGTATCCTCAACCTGTTACGAGTCAATACCCTGGAATGTTAACATGGGATCCGTCACAGGGTCAACAGATGTCGCAACCAAGTATACAGTCGGTACCTCAAGCAGGACAACCTGCAGTTCCTGGTCCACCCCAGCAACCGCAACCTGTCCAGTCAAGTGTTCAGACCCTGTAACTTCTGTAGTTACTCAGCCGCCAATTGCACCTGGTACTCCACCTCACGGCTGCAGCAACTACCGCTTCATCTACCATGCTTACTTCTGGAGTATCGGCAGCTCCGGTTTCTACTGTCCCTGTAACCACTCCTCAGACATCTGTACCGTTGTCTGGACCACGGTTCAAACCACAGTCCAGATGCCTGCAGGCCAACCTGGTACAAGTACGGTTGTTACTACTCAACCTCAATTTGTTCAACCTCCGTACCAGGGACAGTATCAACCTGGGCAAGCTGCCCAACAACCGGTTTACCAGTATCAACCGTATCCTGGGTACACTTATCAACACCTCAGCAACCCCAGTACGGTCCGGTTAATCCTGGTTTTCCAGGAGGATATAATATCCCAAATGCGACTCCTGTTCCTAGTTATCCTGGATATCCTCCTCCTGGGGCTGGTATTGTGACTCAGAGTTTTAGAGATCCTAACCGGCAGTTACCGTTTATTGCAACTTTAGATTTACCCGACTTGACGCGCCTAACGAACGATCCAATTCAATATCTTCAGTTCTGGCCGCCAATGCCAAATAAGTTGCCCAGCGATATACCCAAGTTCGAAGGTAAGTCTGGAGAGGATCCGTCTAATCACGTGATGACTTACCACCTCTGGTGTGCATCAAATTCCATCTCAGATGATTCATCCGCTTACGTCTTTTCCAGCGTACACTCATTGGTCTCGCAGCCAAGTGGTACATTGAGTTACCACGGGCCTCTTTTTACAACTTTAGCCAGTTAGCTACCTCGTTCTTAACTCATTTTCAGTTACCAGTCAGATACGATAATGGTACAGAATTATTAACTTCGCTAAAACAATCGACATCCACGTACATTTCTGATCACATTCATGAGTGGAGACGTCGAAGGAGATTAGTGAAAGTTTTTATCCCGGACCAAATCTTAGCTGAATGGTTTGTCAAATCATTATTACCAAGAATTACTGAAGATGTAGCTAAGGCCGGAGTAGTTACTGAGGAGCAAGTCATTGCTCAGGCACAATACCTTGACTTAGTTTACACTCAGTCGGGTACGTTACACGAGAAAATTCCGGATCTTCCAAAGTCAAACAAATCGCTGCTGCTCCTTCGGGATCTCATGCCGCTGATGGTATGATTGGTATCGTGACTACGAAGAGTAAGAAGAAGTCTTCCAAGGCCTCCAATACTCCAATTATCACTTTGCCTGATTCTCCGACAGGAGAGTCTTCTCCTCCTGAACTTACCGCCGACATTCACGCTGTAGAGTCATCTACGGCCAAATCAAAAACGGTGGAAAGAAGAAAGGAAAGAAGAAGGCTAAAGCAGACAAGGCTCCAAAGGAGAAAACGGAAAAGTCGGAAACCAATGACGAAAAGCGCAAACCTCGATATCCTTGTCTTATTTGTGAAGAAGATCATTTTACGAGAGACTGCCCTCATCGGGCCGAGGTAGTGAAAATAGTCAAAGGTTCTCCCACTCCTGCTGTGTTAAAAAATCCATTTCCAGAGCAGGAGAATAAGATGATAGGTTCTTCTTCGAATGCCAGTGAAGAACCCATTTTGATGATGTCTCATGTCAGGATTGCGACTCGATCGCAAGATTATGGTAGTAAGGCTCCTGTTGATGGTAAGGAAGCAGAATCTTCTCACTCTAACCCATCAACCTCAGCTCCTGGTTCCGATCCACTACAGATCGAAAAACCTAACCCAGACTTAGTGATTAAGCCGCCCGCCAAGGGTGTACTTCGAAGGTCTGCTTTCAATCCACATGCGAGAGCAGCCCAGAATTACAACATTGTTGAAGACTTAGCTGTTTCACCTTCAGCAATGTCGGCACTCGAAGTGCTGCAATCATGTCCAGCGCAACGAAAATTGCTTTTGTCGGCTATTGGAGCTGTCGATGTTCAGGACCCGAACCTAATGATCTTTGATCTAGAAAATAGTACACCGCGTCTCCCCCATCAAATGGCTTTCCAAATTCCAGTGATAGTCAAAAACAGGCCTATTCATCGGACTGTGATTGATGAGGGAGCTTCTACGTGTATTATGTCGATTCAATGTTGGAGATCGCTTGGTTCTCCTTCGTTGAACCAATCCCCCACCATCCTTAAGGCCTTTGATGGCCGTGGGTTCCGTCCGTTTGGTATTCTACAAGAATTGCCTATAGGGGTCGAAGGTAAAACCGTTAGTCTGGATGTGGAAGTGGTTGATGCCCCTCTAGACTACAACCTTCTTTTGGGTCGAAGTTGGTCATATGCTATGACAGCGGTCGTTTCATCGGTCTTCAGAGTCATTAAGTTTCCACATAACGGTAAGATCGTGACTATTGATCAGCTGACATACTTTTCATCCGACCCAACCTCTTCAGAAACTATCCAGCATGTTGGTAAAACGACAATCCCTTATAGGGACATTGGTGTAGGTTTAGTTAAGGATTCCGGTTTACTGGGAACTTTTCCTCTCCCTCCACTCAATGCAGACCCTTCGTTTGCAACAATTCATATGATCACGTCAGAAAACATTATTTATGATGATCCTTGGTATGTTCCCTCTGACTCTGAGCTAGACTCACTCGGTGATGTTATGCCGTTGAGTCCGTATGAGATTGCTTATGAAGCTCTTATGTCTTTTACCGACTTTCATTCAACCGAAACCGACCAAATGAATGTGGTCAGTGAAGAGTCACTTTTCACCTCACCCTTAGAACGGATAACGTTTCCCGAAGAAGTGTCATCTGACGAACAACTTCGCGAAATCCTAAGTGTAGATGATCTACCATGGGAAGATCTCCATCACAGATCTTCGTTTTTACCTAAGGATGATGCATTTGAAAATGATTTTTCATCTATCTTTACCGCTGAATATGTCAAAGACGCTCAGGATCCAACGAAACATTCTGATTCAGAGCTGAATTTAGGGAATATTTCTCGTACTATTCCCATTGATATTTCAGTGAAGCCCGGAATCGAGGAGAACATTCATATAGGTGCCGCATGTACTGAAGAAGAAATCCAAACTTACAAGGCCCTATTCCAAGAATTCCGCGACGTGTTTGCCTGGTCTTACGAGGAAATGCCGGGAATTGATCCTGCCATTGTTGTTCATGAAATCAAAACCTACCCGGATGCTAAACCCATTCGGCAACGGTTGCGTCAGATTCACCCTCGAAAAGCGGCTGCGATTAAAGCAGAAGTCGAAAAGCTGTTGAAAGCAGGTTTCATTTATCCGATCCCGTTAACGGATTGGGTATCGAATATTGTTCCCGTCAATAAAAAACAAGGAACAATAAGAATCTGTATCGACTATAGGGATATCAATCGAGCTTGTCCAAAAGACAACTATCCTACGCCTTATATCGATCAAATTATTGATGATTGTGCCGGAAGTGAGATGTTTTCCTTCATGGATGGTTTCTCAGGCTATAATCAAATCAATATTCTACCTGCCGATCAACCAAAAACGGCATTCATTTGTCCATGGGGGACATTTGCTTATTGCAAATTACCTTTTGGACTTAAGAATGCCGGGGCCACTTTTCAACGGGCGATGTCTTATGCATTTCATGACATCAAGCACATTGTGCAACCCTATCTCGATGATTTGCCTGCTCATTCTTTACAACGAGCTGATCACCTTGTCCACCTACGAGCAATCTTTATGAGGTGTAGGCATTATCGAATTCGGTTGAATCCCCACAAGTGTGTTTTCTGTATAGAAACAGGTCGATTGCTGGGATTTGTTGTTTCAAAAGCCGGCATTCGCGTCGATCCCTCGAAAGTCGAGGCTATCATCAAATTGCCTCCTCCTTCGAGTTTGCGCCAACTCCAAAGTTTGCAAGGGAAAGCGAACTTTTTACGCCGATTCATCCCAAACTACGCCGAGGTCACTAAAGGTTTTACACGGTTGTTGAAACAGAACGCACAATTCTTTTGGGACGAGATTGCCCAACAATCTTTTGATGCACTTAAAACACGCGTTGACCCATGCACCGTTATTGCATCCTCCCAACTACAACCAGGACTACTTCTTATACCTCGCAGCTTCGCATTCCACCATTGGAATGGTGTTAGTTCAAGAAGATGAATTCAAAGCAGAGCATGTGATATATTATCTTAGTAGAACCTTAAATCCCACTGAGTTAAAATATTCGCATGTGGAGAAATTGGCCCTGGCAGCCGTTCAAGCTGTCCAGCGTTTTCGTCACTACATTCTTCTCCGCAAAACTACAGTTATTTCGGATTGCAACCCTATGATTTATATTTTGACAAAACAACTGCTAGGGGGCAAGTACTCTAAATGGATTGTTATCCTGCAAGAGTTCGACTTGGAGTTCGAGAAGTCCAAGTCTAAGAAATCTTTAGTTTTTGCGGAATTGATGTGTGATTTCCCGAGTGCTGACACAGAGACTGTGGCAGAGGAGTCCATTGCGGACGAATCTTTGTTTCTTATTAGCACTTTAGATCCGTGGTATGGGGATATAATCATCTATCTCCAAACCCAAACCTTTCGGCCTGAAGCTTCCAAGGAAGACCGTCGAAAAATTCGGTTTCGATCCCAGCAATACAGAATTATTGGAGATACACTTTATCGCCGGGGGGCAGACTTAGTTTTTCGACGTTGTTTAACTCACGAAGAGGCTGAGAGAGTTTTGAATGATTGTCACTCTGGAGCATGTGGCGGTCATATGTCTGGGTATGCCACAGCTCAGAAGGTGTTGCGCGCTGGCTATTTCTGGCCGTCTATGTTTAAAGATTGTATCCTTGCTGTCAGAACATGCCACAACTGTCAAGTGTTTGATCGAAAGATGCGCGCTCCACCTGCTCCTCTCCACCCTATAATTGCCGCTGGTCCATTCGCCAAATGGGGCATTGACTTTATTACTTGTAACCCTCACTCGGCCGGGGGGCATGCGTATATCATCCTCGCGGTTGATTATTTTACAAAATGGGCCGAGGCGATGCCTACATTCGACGCAAGCGGCAAGACAGCTGCAGTTTTCGTATTCAATCATATCATAACTAGGTTTGGTGTCCCACAAGCAATCATTACTGACCATGGGAGCCATTTTCGAAACGTCATGATGACTGAGCTTACAAGCCAGCTTGGTTTGCGCCACGATAGCTCTACTCCTTATTATCCGCAAGCCAACGGTTTGGTTGAGTCAATCAACAAAGTTCTAGTCATCATGATTCGACGGATCATTGGTATCCATCGAACGAATTGGCATAACATGTTATTTTCGGCGCTATGGGCATATCGAACTTCAGTGAAAAATTCAACAGGTTTCACCCCTTTCCAGCTAGTTTATGGCTTAGAAGCTGTGTTACCTATTGAATGCGAAATCCCATCACTTCAAATGGCTGTCGAATTACTTCCAGCTACTTCCGAAGAGGAGAAACGGTTATTATACTTGGCTAAATTAGATGAGACTCGACGTGACGCTACTTTAGCTATCGAGACTCACGCGAAACGAATGAAAGCTCAGTACGATAAAAATGTAACCCCTCGAAGTTTTTCGGAAGGAGACCTAGTACTATTATATGATCAAGCTAACGATAAGCTAGGTGCCGGAAAATTCGTTCCCATGTGGCATGGGCCCTACATTGTAAAGCGAAAGCTAGCAAAAGGGGCTTATGAGTTAGTTGATTTTGATGGGGACTCTTTGGGTAAACCCAGAAATGGACTTTACCTAAAGAGGTATTATGCTTAAAATGATGGGTATGGAGAAATTTTTAGATAGGTTAGATTTCCTTTCTAGCTAGCAAGTGTGTTAGTTTAGTCAGTGTGCTTAGCTTAGCGAGTGTGGTTTTTCGTCATTATTCTGGCTTATCTTGGTTTTACTCTTGATATTGTAGATGTCGACGCCTCTCCAAACATACATTGGATTTGCTGATGGTGCTTGTCGTAGTACACGGAATATCTCTTCCGCAGCTTGGGTTATCTATTCGCCCTCTGACGAGTTAGTTTCTATGCATGGGGTAAGCCTCGGTCAAACAACGAATAACATTGCAGAATACAGTGCAGTGGTTGAATTATTATCCGAATCTATTTCATTTGGAATTCGACGTTTGATAGTGAGGTTAGATTCTGAACTTGTTGTATTACAGCTTAATAGAGTTTATGCCATTAGAAATCCTGTGTTATTAAGGTTGTTTTTGAGAGTGCGTCTCTTGGAACGTGAATTTGATTACATTGAATATCAACATATTCCAAGGTCTTTGAATACATTAGCAGATGCAATTGCTTCTCGAATGTTGGACAGACATTTACGATAATCATGCAAGTAAATTTAAAAACATTTCATCACATATGTTAAACAAGATAAGCCGGTAATAGTGATATATATAGATAGAAGTGTGTCAAAAAATATATACATCGTCTTCGATCATAGGTTTAAAACACCTTATGATCGGCAAAATGATAGTACAAAAAGTCAAAAATGTCACATGTGACTACAAAAGTGACTAGTCAATCACTGGTGGTGCTCTCTGTACGACACCACTGCGCGGGCTACCTTACGCAAAAATCTCCTAAACGGTCCAGGGACCGCGACTACGAAGCGCTGAAGCCTGATAGGAATGTCGTCCATAGTAGTCTCAGGTATATCTGCCGTGAGACGCTCTAGATCATGCTCCAACTCAGCTAGTACTTCTGCTGTCGCATCCTGTGGGGCCGGTACCGGTGCAGCTGGATGTAGTCTATCATAAGGCCGGAGGTTGGCTGGACGCTGTGGACCAACATCTGCATTTTGAAAAATTTACTATTAGTTTTGAGACGATATATATAAAAAATACAAAAAATACATAACTAGAAAACTTGTGAAAATAAAAAGTACCTCTGTCGTCCCATTGTTCTCCCTGTGGAAGAACCATGTCCGGATCACCTCTGAAATCCATTCCGGCATACGGAAAGTCCTGTATCACAAAAAGCTGGCCCTCTAACCAGTCAAAATAACTATCTGAGAATCGAACTACTGTCGCGCCCTCGTCAGGATGCCGGGCCATCACCGCAACCCATCGTATCAGCTTTGGCTGCCGAGGACCCAAGATATCAACAGTGAGTTGCTGAGGGATCAGCATTGGAATTCTCTCCAAGGCAAAGCTCACGACTATAGGCCCATATCCAAAAGTCTTTAGTCGTCCGTTCTTTGCCTTGGTCAGTTGGCTCTTCATATGAGCCGACACAGCTTCACACCAGTTGAAAATGGTGCCTTGGTAACAGTCAATTGCCATCCGCATTTGGGATCCGGAAGCAATGTGTAAAGCGGCCGCGCCGCAAATTCTGGTAACCGTGAACGCTATGACTTTGAGTTCCGGTAGAGTGATGTGTTTTATCTCTATGCCTTTTGAATGGTGAGCCCCACGTGTGCACCAATCCTCGCGGAGACTATCAAGGGATTGGCCACCCGGCCTAGTCCCCGCAAGACTGAGTTGCTCACCTCTGTTTGGCAAGCCAGTGAGAAAGTATACATCCGAGGGCTCTATCTCGAGCTGGTGCCCTCCTATGTAAAAGCATTGTTCTTGTACGTTCCATCGCTCAACCAGCCATTCCAAGAATCTTACCTGGCCCCTCATGCCCGGTATGGTCCAATATTTGTATAATCCGCATGCTCTTAGGGCATCCAGGGAAGGTTGATGATTTATTGCAGCTTCATCTTCCTCTACATGCTCTCTTTCTCTCCAGTCTAACATGATTAATGCCCTGCATATCAAAAATAGCAATTAGAAATTGATTTGGGAATTTTTGGTGGTTTTTTGAGAGAGTTGGGGTTTTGAAATGCGCGTTTCTCGGAGGACGCACCCCGGCTTTGTAGCACAGGGCGCCCGGACGCAGCTGGCCTGAAGGCGGGCTGCGTCTTCCGACCGTTTTCCCGTATGAGAAAAAGTCGGGGGACGCAGGTCACCCGAAGGGCACCTGCGTCCGCCGAGAGGCGCATTCCAAAACCAAAACCCCCCCAAAAAATGAAACTAAGACCTAAAAATTGATTCTAAACGGATAGAAATGCAGAGTAGGATGTGTAAAATACCTGGATGAGACGGCGTTCGATTCCGACGGTCAGATTTTCCGCAGCGACCACGGGAAGTTTCTTGTCAAAAGCTCCTTTTTCAACCTCAACAGTGAAACGGTAAAAATGACATGGTAAAAGGTCTTTTTATAGGTTTTTTGGATGAATTAGTTCATTTTTTACCATGAAAAGATGTTTTTGAATGTATTTTTGCCTATTTTAAACAGGTATGAGTAATGTGTTGCTTTTGTGCAGGACAAAGGGATTTCGAGGGAAATTGTAATTTTTCACAAACAAAAATATCAGAGTCATCTTTTAAGCCCTTTTCTGACTCCTAAAACATGAAAAGATCGCCGAGTGTTTCTTTTTCACTCGTTAAAACGGAATTAAAAGACGGTCCCCTTTTAGCTCTTTTCTGACCGCAAAATCAGGAAAAGATTGCCGGGTTTTTGTCGTTTCAAACTCGATAAGGAAATAAAACGACGTGTCCTTGATCGCTTTTTACTTTTCAGGTCAACGACACTATTATGAAAGTACTCCTTGGTCGCAAGATCAAGCGGTTCCCCCAGGTATTATTTTATACTTTTTCGGGCTTGAGGGACACAAATATACGAAAAAGTTCAACGTGGAGTCTCCTTTAGTTTTTTCAGACTCTCTAAAATTGAAAAACGCCGAGTTTCTCCTATACTGGGCTCGTTAAACTTTTACAGTAGAGGACCTGTTCAATTACAAACAGGAACGAACCACTCCTTCCTAGGGTTCGAATTTAAACTAGGTTGGACTCGTCCGAAGGATGAGCTTATAATCAAGCATATGTTATCCTCCTCAAGCTTGTTAAAAATAAAGAGGTACTTGCCAGAAATGGTGGGGGAAAAGAGAGAAGAATGAACCTATTTGTCACCTTTTGTCTCAGAAGAAACTTTATTACCACTCTTGAACACGACACTTTTCATTCACCTGGGTTGGGAAATCTTTTACCTCACAGTTGACCAAATCACTTTGAAAGTCTTTAACCGGGTTTCGGGGATTAACTTTGAGTTATTCGTCACCAAGCCATCTGTTGTGTCGTTATGTGTTCAAGAGGTCTGCAAGCAAAACTTTCATCTGCAAAATACTTGTCATCCATTTGACCATCCCTGAGTCAGTCCTTACAGCAACATTTCTTCAACTTGAACAATGATTTCGTGTTGCGGGCTTGCCTGCAACGGGTCGCTTTCTATCGACATCGACACATTATCTAGAAAGATGACTTAGGAATCGACAGTACCTTGAAGTCTGCATGCATCAATGGCAGGTTTCTCGCCTTTGACGTCAGTTTACATCATTGACTTTCGATCAAAGGATTCCGTGAAGTGTTCGACATCAAAACATCTATTCACATTTCACGGGTTGTGCTTGGTACTTTGAGAACCATTGACATTACTGGTGGTTTCTCTCACGCTTGTTAACAGTTTACATCATTGACTGGTAATCAAGTGGTTTCTACCATGTTCGACATCGAATCATTTAATCACATGGCTAGAATCGTACCAATTCGGGAAGTAGAAGTGAAGACCCTGGATCTAGTTTCTACCATCCAGGCTGCGAGGAGTTTTGTATTCATTATCTATGTAGACTAATCATAAACAGATGGCTGCGTCCATACTGTGTCTACAAAAGTCTATAAAAATGATGTACTGCAAGATCATTCCTGTATCAGAATAGTTAGTCCATTAGTTAAAGTTTTGAATCTGAGTATGGGAATGCCTACCTCAGTGATGATATAATCTTATCCATGTATTTTGTGTTGAAAATTGCAGGTTCCAACCAGGCCATCCACAAGACAATCCTTGAAATGATAAAGCGCTTCACCCTTCCTAGAATTACAAAACCCTATTCTATTCCAGGCTTCGCACTTTAGGGGGCAATCTGTTACACTAAAAAATGTCACCTTGACTACTTACAGTTAGTATGGCTCAAATCAACAGTCATGCTACCCTCTTAGGCAAGTCTCATGCCTCTGTTATCCATCTCAAACTCAAAGAAGAGAGAAAGTCTTGTAAAAACTATGTTTATCTCTGGGGTCGCAGGTTCTCTCTAGCCTTACCTGCGGGGACGCTGACCATGTTCACAAAATCTGCGTCCATGGACGCTCTGTATGTTAAGGGACAGGTGCGTCCCTCTGTAAAAGGCAAAATGCGCGAGTTTTATCTTGAAAAAGTTACTTGTGGTTACTTCTAGAACATTCTAGAGGTCGGTTTGATGAAATGGATGCGCCTCCAGTTGGTTCATGTATCTCTATTAAGGGGGAACTTATCCCATCAATAAGGGAGCTATCCCACCCAAAGAGGGGGATGATCCCATTGATAGTGGACCTGAATAACCTCTTTACAGCACTATAAATAAAGGCATTGAGCCAGAAGGAGAGGAGGTTGGAGCTATACATTTTCTTTGGGTAAATGCTGCAGGATTTAGGTCTTCCATTAGAGCCTTTGTGAGGAGAGATTGTCTTCACTTGATTCTACTTGGGAGAGGGTGAGCTTTGTCAAAGTAGAGGAAAACCCTTGATGGACCCTGGGAGGAACTTGCACAACACCAAGGCCAGGTTGTAAGAGTTTCTTTGTTTCGTTATTAATACAAACTGGTTTATTTTTCTCAATAGCTTGTGTTAATGAGTTATTTCATGTGTTCCTTGGTCTGCATGTTGAATATATGTTTTATTATATGAAATGCAAGTGCTTGGTAATTGTTTGATTGTTTGTGGTTGCAGGAATTGACTTGAAGGAGGAGCTCATCCGGATCGTCAAGAACGGACTTCAACAACAGCGTTTTGGAATAAGGTAAGCCTAAACACTTGTAGTTTTCATGTTGTAAAAGGTGTATTTAGAGAAAGATCACTCCATTTTGTCTTGTTTGTCATTAGAATGTCTTAGACTTCTAGGAAGGTCAGTCGTGTCCGCACCCTTGACAGATTCCGTGTGACAAATTGGCGACTCCGCTGGGGAATCCATTAATGAGAGAGTCTTTTCCTTTATATGAACTTTGCTTTGAGAAAATCATTTTTATTTTCTGGTTTTTGACTGTGAGAATTAGTATTTGGGTGGCTTAGCTTTAGATTTAGTTAGATTTGGTTTTTCTTCATTTTTCCAGAAGGACGCACCCTCTGAGTACTGCACAGTGCGTCTTTGGACGCGCTGTTGCCGTCTGCACAGAGCGGGGCCGCACCTGTGACAACGGGTTGCCTGCGTCTTCCTGTAAAACTTTAAGAAAATTCCATTTTTGCTTTAAATTGCTTTTAGATTTTGTTTTTCCTTAGTGTTTTCTGCCCAGATCCTTTAGTACCCTGTCAAGAATTTTCACCTGAACTAGTTTTGTGAGCTTTGAGTGTTTTAGTGGTTTTCAACGAAGTTTAGACCTAGGGTTTGATTTTTGGAAAGGCTTTGTAGTGACTTTGATAGTAGAAAGTTGTCCAGCCTTAGATCTCTCTGGTTAGTCAACCTTCTTAGAAGTCGGGCCTGTCGTAAAGTCTCCTTTTGTGAGCAACTTGCCATTTGAGTTGTTTTGGGTCAAATTTCGAATTGCTTGTTTATAAAGTATTGATTTCCATTTTACAAAAAGAACAAAAAGATTAGAGTTTTGTTTTGACTAGTTTTTGGTTCTGCAATAAGCTAGTCCTTGATTTGATTGTGATCAAGTAAAACACCTTAGAAATAATCATTGTTAGTTTTGGCCTCGTTAAGATTGCTTAGAGTAAATTTGCCTTTAGTTTGCTTATGAGTGCATTTTCATAGATTTTAAGAGTTGTTAAGATTGATTTTTGGTTATATTAGATTTATTTGCTTTATTAAAAGAAAAATACAAAAACATCTTCTTTAAAAGTCTTGTTTCAAGTAGCTTTTTGTTTTTGAAAGAAGAAAAGAGTTTTTTCGTGCATGTAAAGAGAGGTTATGTTTTTATGCTTGGAAAAGAAAAACGAATTGTTTCTTTGATTGTCTTCAATTAAGAAGTTGCTTTTATAAAGATTGCATTCTCTCAACTTTTTAGTTAAGCAATTCATCGAAAAAGTAAAGTAGTGGATAAATCATTCTAGGTGCATTTTGTAGTGGTTTCGAGTCGAGTCAACACACCACTGGTTTCACTTCCATCACCTTTTGACTTAAGAAACAACCTTAAAAGTAACGCTTAAATTAAAATCAATCTAGTAATCTTTATTTTTCTAGGGCTCTGAAGCACCAACATAGCTTAGGCTAGGGTCTTGGAGTAGGTGAGTACTTAACTCTCCAAGACTACAAAACCAAACAGATAGTCTATCTTGAGTAGAACAAATCCAATTGTTTCAGTTACATTCTGGGAAAGCTCCTCTTAAAGGAGAAGCACGAGCTCGTGTCCGAACCAGTGAGGGGATCATTCCTCCCTCGTTGGGAACGACGCCAGGCAGTACGTATTACAAACGGTAAACCTCGGATTAACCATTGTCGAGGAGCCAGGGGTCACTTATCGGTAAACCTTGGATTGTTGTCAAGGAGCCGGTAAGGGGATTGGAGCTTGCTACTCTGCCCTTGCGTGCTGTCGGAGTTTAGACTGTTCCCCCAGGTGTAATTGTTGTGATTGGTAACCTTAGTGGCCATAATATCTAGGATTCTACCCAAGGTGACGGTGGAGGGAAGGTCCCACTGTACCTGGAGCAGACGTCGGTTATACTCACTTGGATTTTCTGGGGGGTTCGCTTCACTTCGAGACGGTTAAAGTGGAGGAACTTGGTCCAGTCTATTCATTAAGCAGGTTGCCGGGGTAACTGTTCCACCCACCATTTCTGTACTGAATCCTGCGAGGTTGGGCCTAATCACCAACTAGCGCTTTTGGTCCGGAAGACTACTGTTTGTGTGTGGTTTGACGCTCTAGATTATTTAGGCGTGTGCTTCAAATTTGTTTGGTTCTTTAGAAGACTTTAGGTGGTTTGATTTGAAATTTTTTACTTTGTTTTCGTGTGTTGTAGTTAAAATCTTTAATTGTGGCGGAATTACCGAGACAGTCCCGTAGACTTCGGGGCAAGTCTCCTGAGATTGTTACCGGAATAGATTTGTTAAGAAAACTCCGTAAATCGCGGGGTGAATCTCCTGAAGACATTCCGGGTCATTTAGAAGGGTTAAAGGTCCTTGTAACTCCTCCTAGTGGCAGTAGAGTAGGATCACCTGAAGAAGGAGAATCTTCCTTGGTAGTCCATCCAGATTACCAAAGTTTAGAAACAGGTTACAATCCCGAAGCTGTTACAGTTTCCGAGCTTGCTGGTAGTTTTTCATCTGCCAGTGAAACAGGCGAAGAACCTGAAATTTCCGAACCTGTTACTCCAACTCCTAGTGTTCCTGATTCACCAAGAATAGAAAGAATTATCACCGAAAATCTTCCTGTTGGATTAATTGCTATAGAAGAACTTGTTCCAGAGGAAGAAATAGGCGTTTCTGATTCTGAAGATCTAATTACCCTTGATCTAAGGGAGCGTGAATCCATCTTTTACAGTCCTCCTAGAAGTGAATCTTGGTACCTTGCATTAACCAATTTTTTAGACAACTCAGTAGGTTTTTCTACACCTCGTACTCCGGTTCCACCTAGAGGAATTCATTCTCCTGTAAATATGTCTGGTCAGTCATCTGTGTTTTCACAAAGTCCTGAATCATTTTTACATGGCGGTCCTTCTGTTCCTACTGGGTATCAATCACTTTCTGGTACCTTTGCGGGAGCATCTCCTCAACCCATTGATCATGGGTTATTAGTTGGAAACAGTGGTAATGTACCATTGAGTATAGGTGACGTTTATATGATGTCAGGTTCAACTCCCATTAACCAACCTCAAGGTGGCCAATTACCGCCTGGGGGGCAACCTTCGTTAATGCCTGGGGGGCAACCTCAAGGTACTTCATTCGTGACTGGGGGGCAACCTCAAGGGTATCAACCCCAAGGGTATCAACCCCAGCCTCAATATGTACCCCAAAGTCAACCTCAGTATCAATATCAACCTCAAGGATGGCAACCTCAAGGATGGCAACCCCAAGGGTATCAACCCCAAGGGTATCAACCTCAAGGATACCAACCTCAAGGTCAAGGTCAACCCCAGTATTCGTATTTACCTCAAGGTTATCAACCTACGGGTCAATACCCTGGTCAAGGTTATCAACCACCTCAAGGGCAATCATATGGGACTGCACCTTACAGTTATCAACCCTATCCTCAATACGGCTATGGATCTCAGTATCCTCAACCTGTTACGAGTCAATACCCTGGAATGTTAACATGGGATCCGTCACAGGGTCAACAGATGTCGCAACCAAGTATACAGTCGGTACCTCAAGCAGGACAACCTGCAGTTCCTGGTCCACCCCAGCAACCGCAACCTGTCCAGTCAAGTGTTCAGACCCCTGTAACTTCTGTAGTTACTCAGCCGCCAATTGCACCTGGTACTCCACCTCACACGGCTGCAGCAACTACCGCTTCATCTACCATGCTTACTTCTGGAGTATCGGCAGCTCCGGTTTCTACTGTCCCTGTAACCACTCCTCAGACATCTGTACCGTTGTCTGGACCCACGGTTCAAACCACAGTCCAGATGCCTGCAGGCCAACCTGGTACAAGTACGGTTGTTACTACTCAACCTCAATTTGTTCAACCTCCGTACCAGGGACAGTATCAACCTGGGCAAGCTGCCCAACAACCGGTTTACCAGTATCAACCGTATCCTGGGTACACTTATCAACAACCTCAGCAACCCCAGTACGGTCCGGTTAATCCTGGTTTTCCAGGAGGATATAATATCCCAAATGCGACTCCTGTTCCTAGTTATCCTGGATATCCTCCTCCTGGGGCTGGTATTGTGACTCAGAGTTTTAGAGATCCTAACCGGCAGTTACCGTTTATTGCGACTTTAGATTTACCCGACTTGACGCGCCTAACGAACGATCCAATTCAATATCTTCAGTTCTGGCCGCCAATGCCAAATAAGTTGCCCAGCGATATACCCAAGTTCGAAGGTAAGTCTGGAGAGGATCCGTCTAATCACGTGATGACTTACCACCTCTGGTGTGCATCAAATTCCATCTCAGATGATTCCATCCGCTTACGTCTTTTCCAGCGTACACTCATTGGTCTCGCAGCCAAGTGGTACATTGAGTTACCACGGGCCTCTTTTTACAACTTTAGCCAGTTAGCTACCTCGTTCTTAACTCATTTTCAGTTACCAGTCAGATACGATAATGGTACAGAATTATTAACTTCGCTAAAACAATCGACATCCACGTACATTTCTGATCACATCCATGAGTGGAGACGTCGAAGGAGATTAGTGAAAGTTTTTATCCCGGACCAAATCTTAGCTGAATGGTTTGTCAAATCATTATTACCAAGAATTACTGAAGATGTAGCTAAGGCCGGAGTAGTTACTGAGGAGCAAGTCATTGCTCAGGCACAATACCTTGACTTAGTTTACACTCAGTCGGGTACGTTACACGAGAAAATTCCGGATCTTCCAAAGTCAAACCAAATCGCTGCTGCTCCTTCGGGATCTCATGCCGCTGATGGTATGATTGGTATCGTGACTACGAAGAGTAAGAAGAAGTCTTCCAAGGCCTCCAATACTCCAATTATCACTTTGCCTGATTCTCCGACAGGAGAGTCTTCTCCTCCTGAACTTACCGCCGACATTCACGCTGTAGAGTCATCTACGGCCAAATCAAAAAACGGTGGAAAGAAGAAAGGAAAGAAGAAGGCTAAAGCAGACAAGGCTCCAAAGGAGAAAACGGAAAAGTCGGAAACCAATGACGAAAAACGCAAACCTCGATATCCTTGTCTCATTTGTGAAGAAGATCATTTTACGAGAGACTGCCCTCATCGGGCCGAGGTAGTGAAAATAGTCAAAGGTTCTCCCACTCCTGCTGTGTTAAAAAATCCATTTCCAGAGCAGGAGAATAAGATGATAGGTTCTTCTTCGAATGCCAGTGAAGAACCCATTTTGATGATGTCTCATGTCAGGATTGCGACTCGATCGCAAGATTATGGTAGTAAGGCTCCTGTTGATGGTAAGGAAGCAGAATCTTCTCACTCTAACCCATCAACCTCAGCTCCTGGTTCCGATCCACTACAGATCGAAAAACCTAACCCAGACTTAGTGATTAAGCCGCCCGCCAAGGGTGTACTTCGAAGGTCTGCTTTCAATCCACATGCGAGAGCAGCCCAGAATTACAACATTGTTGAAGACTTAGCTGTTTCACCTTCAGCAATGTCGGCACTCGAAGTGCTGCAATCATGTCCAGCGCAACGAAAATTGCTTTTGTCGGCTATTGGAGCTGTCGATGTTCAGGACCCGAACCTAATGATCTTTGATCTAGAAAATAGTACACCGCGTCTCCCCCATCAAATGGCTTTCCAAATTCCAGTGATAGTCAAAAACAGGCCTATTCATCGGACTGTGATTGATGAGGGAGCTTCTACGTGTATTATGTCGATTCAATGTTGGAGATCGCTTGGTTCTCCTTCGTTGAACCAATCCCCCACCATCCTTAAGGCCTTTGATGGCCGTGGGTTCCGTCCGTTTGGTATTCTACAAGAATTGCCTATAGGGGTCGAAGGTAAAACCGTTAGTCTGGATGTGGAAGTGGTTGATGCCCCTCTAGACTACAACCTTCTTTTGGGTCGAAGTTGGTCATATGCTATGACAGCGGTCGTTTCATCGGTCTTCAGAGTCATTAAGTTTCCACATAACGGTAAGATCGTGACTATTGATCAGCTGACATACTTTTCATCCGATCCAGCCTCTTCAGAGAGTATTCAACATGTTGGTAAAACGACAATCCCTTATAGGGACATTGGTGTAGGTTTAGTTAAGGATTCCGGTTTACTGGGAACTTTTCCTCTCCCTCCACTCAATGCAGACCCTTCGTTTGCAACAATTCATATGATCACGTCAGAAAACATTATTTATGATGATCCTTGGTATGTTCCATCTGACTCTGAGCTAGACTCACTCGGTGATGTTATGCCGTTGAGTCCGTATGAGATTGCTTATGAAGCTCTTATGTCTTTTACCGACTTTCATTCAACCGAAGCTGACCAAATGAATGTGGTCAGTGAAGAGTCACTTTTCACCTCACCCTTAGAATGGATAACGTTTCCCGAAGAAGTGTCATCTGACGAACAACTTCGCGAAATCCTAAGTGTAGATGATCTACCATGGGAAGATCTCCATCACAGATCTTCGTTTTTACCTAAGGATGATGCATTTGAAAATGATTTTTCATCTATCTTTACCGCTGAATATGTCAAAGACGCTCAGGATCCAACGAAACATTCTGATTCAGAGCTGAATTTAGGGAATATTTCTCGTACTATTCCCATTGATATTTCAGTGAAGCCCGGAATCGAGGAGAACATTCATATAGGTGCCGCATGTACTGAAGAAGAAATCCAAACTTACAAGGCCCTATTCCAAGAATTCCGCGACGTGTTTGCCTGGTCTTACGAGGAAATGCGGGAATTGATCCTGCCATTTTTGTTCATGAAATAAAGACCTACCCGGATGCTAAACCCATTCGGCAACGGTTGCGTCAGATTCACCCTCGAAAAGCAGCTGCGATTAAAGCAGAAGTCGAAAAGCTGTTGAAAGCAGGTTTCATTTATCCGATCCCGTTAACGGATTGGGTATCGAATATTGTTCCCGTCAATAAAAAACAAGGAACAATAAGAATCTGTATCGACTATAGGGATATCAATCGAGCTTGTCCAAAAGACAACTATCCTACGCCTTATATCGATCAAATTATTGATGATTGTGCCGGAAGTGAGATGTTTTCCTTCATGGATGGTTTCTCAGGCTATAATCAAATCAATATTCTACCTGCCGATCAACCAAAAACGGCATTCATTTGTCCATGGGGGACATTTGCTTATTGCAAATTACCTTTTGGACTTAAGAATTCCGGGGCCACTTTTCAACGGGCGATGTCCTATGCATATGTGCAATATGTGACGCTTTTTATGCTAAACAAAGACACTTGCAAAAATGTGGACGATATTGAAAATGACATATGCGAGGGCAAGGATAAAATGAAAATGATAATTATAAAAGTGAAAAGAATCAAAAGTAACAGTTGTAACCATGAAAGCAATACTTGCGAAATTGAAGGTGTGCAAAAGTGACAGTTGGAAAAGCTCTCCGAAATAGAAGAACAATTGCAACCAAAATTGAGGGATTGTCAATGGAAGTGCACACTTATTGTCGACATAGGTTGAAAATTACATATGAACTATCTTTCTAGACTTGTGCCATGCCTTCTCAAGCTTGCATAAAAGAGTGCACTCATGAACTTGTTACAGATTGAGGATGTGTAAGCAAGTGACTTTGACACTTACAACTGAGAATAAGATTGGAATACTTAAAAAAGCATCAAATGGCCATAAAGTGAATATGGAACAAACAATTGCAAGATCCACAACACACTACAAAATTCAAGTGTATACAAAATTGGGAGCGTGCTTTTCGCAGTGACAACAAAACCTTATACAAACTTGTAATATGCTAGTGACATTTCTTAACTAGATGTGGATAGGGTTATTTTACCCAATAAACCTTAGATCAAGTTACTCTACACTATGGCCTACTTGCAGCCCCTTGGCCCATGGCCTTGTGGCCTTTTTCCTTGTGACCCTGCAACCCTTGACCTCGATGTTAATCCCTATGACTAGTAAACAATCCCCAAAATTCTTGACCCTCCTTCAAAAGACTCAACTATTTCTTCCTACTTCACATATCCTTATAACTTACAATAAATCCTCCTTTAGGTCTCTGTGCATTCCATAAAATAAATTTCCTTCTCACTAGTGTTTTAGCCTATCCTTTGGCCTTCAACATATACATTTCCTTAAGGTGACTCTTGGAACTATTTTTCCCATTAAGTTGTTACCAACTCAATCTCAACCATTACTTAGAATATTAAATTTATTTATTTTGGTTCCAGTCCCACCCACCTTAGGTTGGAACCCCAAAGTTTGGTGACTCTCCTACAATCTCTTATTTTAATGGGTTTTCTCCTCATAAGCCTAGCACTAGGGCTTATGGGAGTACCTCTTGAGGCTACCTTATTTAAACACTCTAAGTACTCTTACTATTTTGATGGCTTATCCATAACATATATTTTCAATAAGTCCTCGATTACTTCATTGAATATTTCTTGTTGGCCATCTAACTCTAGATGGTATGCTCTACTAAAATTCAAAACTATTTCAAAATCCCTTGAATAAACCTATCCAAATGTTTGATGTAAAATTTGGATCCATGTCTCAAATAATTTCCTTATGCACACCATGTATCCTAACAATTTTTTATCCAAATTTATGAAGGAATGAAATGAAATACATATTTAAACAAAAACACAAAGATACATCAAAAAAATAAATTCAGTTAATAAATAACAACTATTTAAAATTGTTTACATGTAGAAAGGAAACAAACTATCTTGTGCGATGGTAGCTTATCTCTAAGGAGATATGTGATGGCTACATTCCTTCTGAACTGAGTTACAAAGAGGCTCTTAGGCCTTTTTATCATAAAGAAACAATGGAAAGACTTAAACATCCAAAAACCTAACCCTAGGAGATGAAGTGCCAAAAGCTTGTGAATCCCACTAGGGTTAGTTGTAATGTCAACTTCCTGAGGTTGTAACTTTGGCATACGATCTCCGTTTGGAACACACGATAGCTCGTTAGAAATATATATCGAAAGAAAATGTTTTATTACTACAAACATGAGATTTTGGCTTCACATTTTCCTGTTCCCCCAAAAAAATCCGTTTAGGGCCTCAAAATGGGTCAAGAAGTTTAGGACCCGAAAAATTTGCTAAAAATAAAAAACTACGAAAATAGGAAACTATGCTGGAAATTAGGAAACTGAAAGGAAATAGTGTTGGGGGTCGAAGTGGAATAGGTAGGTGGCGACCAATATCCACTTGGATCAATCCTCTCCCCTTCAAAAGCAATCACCCCCATTGCATTGGGTGCCTCCGTGAAATGGGGAAACTTCTCCCAAATTTGGTCCCTCGTGAGCCACTTGCCTTGGTCCAGGAGCTAGAAAAATTTGACAAACTAATACTGATGGAACCTCTGTTTAAGTTTTTTTAATATTTGCGTCTATGCTGCAATCAATTATGGCTTATTCGATGCAATCTGGATTCGTCTCGGTTAGTGTCAACTACTCAACAATGTCTGATATGTCCAACAATTGTGGAAAGTATGTTTGAGGGTGTTCCGCATTGAATATAGGGTGAATTCCAAGGAATGGAGGGATACTTAGCTCAAAATAATTATCACCCATGATCTTGGTGATGGTGTAAGGCCTATATCGAAGTGGTTGAAGCTTCTGATGGGCTCCGACAAGATGTAACTTCTGTAGATGCAACCAAACCTTGTCATCCAATTGAAACTTATGTGGCACCCGATGTTGATCATGACATTATTTATAATTGGCATTGGCTTTGTCCATGATATCATGGAACTACCACTAGATGTGCTAAACGTGTTAAATAAACTTGGTGGCTTTATCAGTTTTAGACTGTAGATGTGTAGATTCTACTTGGGTAGCTGCGAGAGACATGTCAACATTATTCGAGCACAGTGGTTGAATTCCCAGACCCACTTGAAAGGGGTTGTGGCCAGTCAAGCTATGAAGAGCTCTATTATAATTGTGTTGCACATAGAGAAGAATCTCATCCCATGTTCATGGATGTGCACTAACATCCTATTGACGACCTATGTTTAGCCATCTATTTGGGGATGGAATGAAATCGACTTGGTGAGTTTGTTTTCAAGAAATGATTAGAGACTGGACTAGAATCTTCTTAGGAACCTATTATCCTGATCTAATTTAATGGTTTGCAGGATCCCAAAATGTACCCATACTCATTCGAAGAAGAGTTTGGCACTGTCTTTTGGTGTGATACTCTTCATGCAAGCAACCAATATAGCCATATTAGAAAATTTATCAATGACCACAAATACATAGTCATTACCATGCTTGGTAGAAGGAGGGCCAAAATTATAATTCATGGATATGGATTCCTAAGTCTTGGTAGGAGTAGGCATAGGAGTGTATATGACTTTCTTCTTAATGGTTGGCTTGGTGATGGAACCGGAAGTGCGGAATTTGATATATTTTTTGACATCTTGTCACTATTTTGGCCAATAAAATTACCTTTATGGTACTTCCACAATGGTTTCCAAACGAAAATGTCCTACAACCCAATTTTAGTGCACCTCCCAAATCATCTTGGCACGCTCCCCTTAATCAACACAAAGGTGCCCTAAGTAGCATAACAATGCATCTTGAAGGTGGAATTCTGGTACTTTCTTACCATCCATTAGCATTTGGTATGTGGTGGTGGATTCTACATCACTTTTATACAACTGCAGCCATCTAGATGTCTCGTACTCACAGGTGTTGAGAATAGTGGTCAGTGCCACAATTGGGGGCCAACTGAGGCAATGTAAAATGTTATTGGTGTTTCCCTTCTTGTATTTAATGTTCAAATGAAATTGTTATAGATATGTAGACCATTTTTGGTGGTGATCATTTTGAAACTTCCCTTGTCTCTGTATAAACTATAGAGTTTATTGACCTATGTGGTTGATCATATCCTTCCTCATAATGTTATGTTTCCACTGGCATGAATTATGCATGATGGAATAGATTTCCTTATCATAGGTGGGGAATTTTTAAATCGTATAGGAGGGTGTCTCACTGTGATAGGCCACTGGATGCCCTTGCTGGCTGATAACTGTGCCATAACATAGTGTTGTAGCTTTGAAATTTGTTGCAACAACATGGGGGATAACCACCCAGTCCGGACCTTAAAAGGAACTCCTTTTCCGTTTGGTATAGTGGCTCCGACTGTGGATAATGGGACCAGTTTCCCAGAGAGGATTGATTTGATAATGTTGATGGGATGATATAAGATGTAATGGGAAATGATTCAACTAAGTATAATCTAATATAACTATTAAACACATTAATATATATTAATCTAACATTATCTAACTATAATATACCCAAGAATAAAATAAGATATGCGATCGACAATGATGTGTCATAACAATTGGTAATAAAGATCATTCAACTGCCAAAAGAAATGAAATCATTTAATGATAATTATTTTGGATAAATAGTTAGAAAAAACAATTAAGAGAAATTTATTGCATATAAAAATCATTTATGTATTCAAAACGGAATCACAGCTAAAACATCGTAAATAAGTGCAGTAATGCAGAACTATAATTCAAAATTTAATACATAAAACTATCAAGAGAGGAAGGATTTCTAATACATAAACAAAACATAATCATACAATAAAGGTACCATATATGATAAGTCTTTCTCATGTACTTCAGAAATATTGACCCAATTTCATTCAATCCAATACACTCTAAGAGTACAAAAGTGAAATTTAAGTAGAACATGCTAGATATTCAAAGAAAAATAGATCATGTTCCATTCATTTTATCAAAACCTTTTCAAAAATACAAAAGTGTAATGTCTTGAAAAGTGTTTTTGATAAAATTTTGGACCCCTCTCTAGATGAATGAGAGGGTTTTAAATACTAAAATACAAAAATAGCTGAGGAGGTTTCAAACAATCTTCCTCAGAGTGGGAAAAAATAAAACTAAAAATAGAATTAAGCTAATGACTAGCTCCTTCGAACTTGAATTAAGTTAATCTGCTAACTTGATCTCTGAGGTTGCAAATGTCGATCATTGGCTTAAGCTGAGGCAGCTGGCTGATTGTGGATTTTAACAGCCCAACAAATATGGCATTTGATAAAGCTGCCACCATCTTTTTTTTAGAGGTTTTTAAACACCTCAGATTCATCCACTCGCTGTGTGTTTTTACTAGAAACTGCCAGTATGTCTCCCAATTCAGCTTGGTTAGCTTTTTAATTGCCTCTTCCTTTTCCTGCGTTGTTTGTTTTCATTGATGCTCTAGTTGTTTGACATTTGGTAGAAACCATGGTACACACTCTTTGACAAGGTTAGCACCATGGAGGTGTTCATTTACGACTTCTATTATACTGCTTGTTTCTCACTGCTATCATTGTCGCCCTTTCTTCCTCTTTCAACCGTGAATCCCAATCTATAAATAGAATATCTTTTTGGGATTCTTCCACCGTTGGTAAGTCAACGTTTCTTCCATCCCCCAATTCTTTCTAGGTGATATATTCAAAAACTTTTTTGCGGATTTATTCGTATTTGAACCTCATATCAATTACTTGGTTTGTCAATTTATCACTAGTCCCATAGTAAGGATGTATCTAAGATATTTTCTGGCATAATATATCTTGTTGCTGCATTAATAGGGAATTGAGGCTCATCACTTCTTTGATGAATTTTTCAATTTGCGGGTTATCTTTGAATTTATCCACCATGGATTGAATTTGATGAATTCGCAAATCCTTTTCCGATAAGTTGTCCTGTTGCTGTAATCTCATTTGCTAGAATTCTCTCTAAAGCTAGGCTACTTGTTGTTATGCTTGCTGATTAGTTTTTTCTTATGCTAATTTCTCTTCAAGGAGTAGAATTTTCTGTTCCTTTTCTTTTAGCAGCATTCGAACCTCGGTTTCCTTATCAATGGTTGTTGTGGCATAAGCTCCTACAAACTATGACAACTTTGTGAGATTCTCTAATGGTTCAAGAAGGGTGTCCTTCCACACAACATCCATTAGTTAATTTTATAGAGTCGTAACAGTCGTGGTGTCCAATTTCCTTTTCTTCATTTGTATTTCAACTACAACCTTATGAGTAGGAATGAAGAATATATCTAATTGAGGTATCTATTCAATTCTCAAGACAATTTTGGAAGTAGGAAAAGAAGGAATAAGCTCAATGTCATGAGCTATTGTAGCTCCTTCCTCTGTTGTTTCTGGATATTCTTTATGCTAGGTTTGCTTGGGGGTTTGTAGTTTAGATGTCTCCTCAATATTTGTGTCTGTATGGAGCTTCTTATTGAATTTCTCCCATTCTTGTTCCAGGTCAATGACTGGAGCCTTACCTGATTGAGTTGAAGTAGAATCAACCTCTGTCCACTTCTTTGCCAAGGCCTATTCGGCCATTTCCTCTGTACTTCCAGATGTATCTTCCTCAAACTATTTATTTGTGTTTCTTCCTTGATTTTGAGATTATCATTCTTAGTGCTCTGACTCATGAGTCGACTTCTCTTGGGTTACTTCTTCAGAATTTTCTTTTGAACTTCACTCCAAGCTTACGCTAGGAGTTGGTTCTTTTATTGGTTCAATCTATAACAGGTCCAATGGTACCTTTAACAATCTCTTATTCCTATACACATGAAAAGAATTAATATCTTCTGGGCTCAATAGTAATGATGCCAAATGTAGGACTTGTGAAAATGTTTCTGCTTCTTGAAAGAGGTCATCAAAGGCATCCTCTTCATGGGTGAACTGTTTGACTTTCACCATAGTGGTAAATTCTTTAGCAACCTGATTCGGGTCATATTGTCTCCTTGGAACTGTGGCTAATTTCAAAGACATAATAATCTCTACTTCTTTTACTGCATGTCCATAGTCATGTAGTGCGAAAGCACCACATTGTAAAGGGAAGGTTGGCCAAATGGCTTTCTTCTGTTCTTTCAATCCTTTGGTTAAACCGCCCTCCCCTCCTGTCTAGTAAGCTATTTCTCTGGCCAATAACTTGTTTGGGACGTAATATGGGAGGACATGCGAGGAAGAAATGCTCCCAAAAACTCTAATGTAGGTGAATGTCTCTTCCCCAAACCATTTGGCTACTGGTAAGATGTCTACTTTGGTCGAGTCTTCAAAAACGCTAGGGGATGTTCTATAAAACACGACTTTATGAATAGGTAGAATAACACCCTAGAAAATTTTGCAAAAATGGGGATGGAATTGAGATTCCCACAAAATTTTATGGTATATATGAATGGGGAGCAGAATCTGTATAGTCCACTTCCATCCCATATTCAAAAATTGCGAACAAAAATAAATTGCGTCCATAAAAAAAACACTCATAAAGAAAGGGGAAAAATCATTGAAGAAACACTTGTTTTCTTTCTATATTCCGTAATGGCATTGGCTAAATTGTTAGATAAAATATGACTCCAGTTCACAATTATTGCATTTAATTACTGAATCAATTAACAGGAGCCACTCCATAGAAAATTTGGTGCTGTCGGGTTTACCGAATAACCTACAGATCATCGCTGCTATGAGACTATGAGGGGTAGAGAGGGATGCTATCGAGTGCATACCGGTTTTATCCTATTTGAGTTTGCCTCCACCTGAGTTCCAGGTCTGTGTAACATCCAACGGGTCGTCATTCTCTTTGGCAAAATTCTCAAGGAACTCTTTGTTATAGAGCTTTTGAGGCTCTGGTAGTTGGTACATTAGTCGTAGATTGTCTAGTGAGAAAGACCCCATGACCTGTTGTCTTTTATTCCTAAAAGTCCCATCTGAGACATCTACATCATCAATGACCCTTTTTACCATTTCCGTGTCTGGTGATATCTTTGGTCTCATAGCTATTCAGTGCAAGAATGAACATGCTATTTCAAAATAGGAGGCGTCAGATGATTCCTGGGCATCAGTCGTGGCCTTTGTTACCAGTTTCCCGGATTTCTCTTCTTCTAACACGTTATACATGGCTTCCCATGTCGTGGTTCCTCCATCTTTGCTGCATGTGGTATTGATTTTTATTTTTGTGGTTAAACAGTGAGAATTGAATGATACAGTTAACCTTGAAATGTGAAAAGAAATGAGATTTTATTCAAAATGAAGATGAAAAACAATGTAAACTTTGAAACGGGAACTATAAACTCAAAACCTGAACTCTGGCCAAAAAACCCCTGAAAAAACATCAAAAACATTGCTAAAAATGAAAAGTGTTGATGCTAGAATAACACTTATTTTTTTCCAGGGTAAATTTTCAACATGTTTTAAAAATGGCCGTCAAGACCAATTTTTTGTGCAAAAATTGTCCAAAAAACACCCTCAAAACGAAGTGTTGATGTTCGAATAACATTTTTTTTTCCTCAATGGTAAATTTTGTGCAAAAAACACCTTCAAAACGAAAAGTGTTGATGCTGGGATAACAATTTTTTTTTCAAGGGTGAAATTTCAACATTTCAAAATAATAGAATAAAATATTTTTTCATGACCCCGAAAAACATTAAATTTTTTGAAAAAATAAAAAAATTAAAGACTAAACAATGAAAAAACACCAAAAAAAAAAACAAAACAAAAAAACAAACAAAACGAAACATAAATAAAAATATATACTAAAAACAAAACATCAAATAAAACAAAAAAAAAAACAAACATCAAAAATAAAAATCAATCATAAAAATGTAAAATGTAAGAAAAAAAAAAGAACAAACAAACAAAATTAACCTATAAAAAATAATAATTAAAAAACTAGAAAAAAATTACAAATTATATACAAATAAATAGTAAAAAAAACATATTTAAAAAGAAATGGAAAAAAAAAACAAATATGTAAACTATAAAAAAATTGGGAAAAGAAAAAAAACACATTAAAAAAAACTATAAAATTAAGTAGGTAAAAAAAGAAAAATTAAAAAAACATTAACAAAAAACTAAAAAAAATGAAAATTAAAAACAAACTAGATTTAAAAAAATGGAAAATTAACAAAAAAATTAAAAACTATTGAAATTAAGATTAAAATGATGATTACTTAAAAAAATAAATGTAAAAATACACATATATGAGACAAAAAATAAATAAAAAAATGTTTTAAAAAAATTTGTTTCAGAAACCATAAAACAATTCGGAGAGAGAGAAAAAAAAAAAAAAATATTATATATATAAAATGAAGTAAGTAAAAATAGAAAGATTAAAAAAATCATTAACAAAAACTAGCAAAAAAAAATAAATTTAAAAACAAACTAGATTAAAAAAAAATAGAAAATTAATAAAAAAAATAAAAATAAAAATTAGTAAAATTAATATTAAAAACATTTAGAAAAAACTAAAAAGACAAAAATAAGCTCAAATTATTAAAAAAAAAAACTAAAAAAATATCAAAATTTTAAAAATATAGGTCTTTTCAAATTTAAAAAAAAATAAAAATTTAAAAACATTTTCAACTTACAAAAAAATGTGTTTTTGATTAAAAAAAATAATAATAAATAAATTTTTTTATTAAATTTTCATTATTTATTTAAAAACAAACAAAAAAAATTTAAATATATATTTTTTTAAACATAATTTTTTTTTATTTGAAAAAAAAATTCCTTAAAAAATTTAATTTATTAAACAATTTTAATAAAAATTAAATTATTAAAAAAAATTATTAAATTATATTAATAAAAATTATTTTTTTTTTTTTTTTTTTAATTTTGTTTTTATTAAAAAAAAAAATGGTCCCTGGTCGCGCCACCACTGGGTGGCATGAGGGTCGTGGGCCGATCCTGGGAATTGCCCCACGGCCCTCCCGTCGTTGGGTGGTGGTGCGGTCGGGGACTAGGGCCCGCGTGGAATTGCCCCACGGCCCTTCGGTTGCTCAGTGGTGGCGCGGTTGGGGCCGTGCCACCACCGAGTGGTGCGAGTGCCGCGTGGCAATTCCTGGAATCACCCCATGGCCCGCTCATCACCCGGTGGTGGAGCAGCCATGTGCCAATTTAAATAAAAAATAAAAAGTATTTTAATTTTTATTAAAAATTTTTAATAATTTTTTTTAGTAATTTAATTTTTATTAACATTGTTTAATAAATTAAAATTCAATAATTTTTATTAAAATTGTTTAATGAAATTATTATTATTTTTTTTTTCAAAAAAAAATTGTTTAATGAATTAAAAAAAATAAAAAAAAATTGTTTAATAATTATTTTTTTCAAATTATTAATAGATATTTAACAAAAACATTTTTAATAAACATATTTATAATTAAAAATTAAAATTGTTTACTTTGGGTGGAGGGCCCCATTTTTTTTTTACATTAACTTAAAATAATAATAATAATAATAATAATAATAATAATAATAATAAAATTTTAAATTAAAAATTTAAATTTGTTTTAAGAAAATTAAAATATTTTTTATGATTTGTATTTTTAAATAAATAAATAATTGTTAAAAAAAATATTTGTTTTAATAAAAAAAGATTGTTTAAAAAAAATGTAAATTTTAAATTATTATTATTATTATTATTATTTTATTTATAAAATGTAGGTTTAAATTTTGTTTTTTTTTTTTTTTAAATATAAAAAGTAGTTTAAATAATTTGTATTTTTAAATTAAAAAAAAAATAATAAAAATTGTTTATTTTTATTTTTTTTAATAAAAGAAAAGATTGTTAAAAAAAAAATTATTTATTTATTTATTTTTAAATAAAATATGTATGTTTAATAAAAAATAATTGCATTTTTTCTTTTTTTAATAAAAAATGAGGTTCTTCTTCTTCTTTTTTTTTGTTATTTTTTTAATATTAATTTTGCTAGTTTTTTAATTTTTTTTCATTAATTTTCTATTTTCTTTTAGACTAGTTTGTTTTTATTTATTTATTTATTTTTTCCAGTTTTGCTAATGTTTCTTTTTTTTTCTCTCTCTATTTTTACTTATATATATATATATATATATATATATATATATATATATATATATTCTTTTATGGTTTGTGAGATAATTTTTTTATACATTTTTTGTTTTTTTTTTTTTAATATTAATTTTACTAGTTTTTAATTTTTATTTTTCGTTATTTTTCTATTTTTTTTTAAACTAGTTTATTTTTAATTTTTTTTTTCCTAGTTTTTGCTATTATTTTTTTTAATTTCTCTCTCTCTCTCTCTCTCTCTCTCTCTCTCTCTCTCTTTATATATATATATATATATATATATATATATATATATATATATATATATATATATATATATTGTTTTTTTTTTTTAATTCTTTTATGGTTGAGATAATTTATTTTTTTTTAACATTTTTTATTTTTTATTTTCGTCTTTTTTATATATATTTTTATATTTGTTTTTTAGAGACAATTATTTCATGTGGATTGAAAATTTAATTAACGATGTATAAATATGTAGAATATCGAAAATGAAAAATATCGACCTTCTTCTTTAAATATGCAAATCAATAAAAACCCCACTGCAAAATAAATAAATAAATAAATAAAAACTAGAAAATATGAAGAAGAAGACCACTTCCAAAATTATTAAATTTACGAAATAATTATTTACATTTCATACATTAGAAAATTTAAAGTCAAAAAATAGGTCTTTTAAAAAAAGGGTTACGAAATAATTATTTACATTTCATATATTAGAAAATTTAAAGTCAAAAAATAGGTCTTTTAAAAAAATGGTGTGATGCAGAATAACCACTTTTTTAAATCAACATGAAAATCACTACCATTCTAAAATGCAATGTACATAAAAAAATTAAAGTGCCAAAAACTATGTTCTAAAAAAAACATGTGTGTTCTGCATCACCGCTTTTCAAAATCGGGTCACTTTTTTGCTATCTCTACAAAACGGGTAACAATATCAGTTCCCGTTCCAAAGTTTACATTGTTGAAAGATATCAAATCTCATGGAGTCGTTCTTAACATAAATGCCATTGAAACTTTATTAAATACACACTGAGATATTTTATCATGGCCTTTATTACTCACTTAAACTATTACATTGCAAACGGGAAGGGAAAAACTTTAAGGTGACGAGTTTAAAGTTCGAAATGTTGATTATGTGATTGCGTTAGGATTATGCAGTATTGTAAATTGCAATATCGCATTTTTGGTTGTGTGTTTTCAGAAGTTGTTTTAGAATTATGTGAGATGTGAGGTGAGCGGCATACTTTTCGTTGTTTAGAGTGCACTCTACCTAAATGAATAATTATTGCTTAAAGTGCATTTTTACTAAGCACTGGACTTAACTTATAGTTTATAACATTTATTCTTATCACGTCTAGGTTCTATCGTGCTTCACAAACTTTTTTAGTTCACAATATTGGCCTCTAAGTAGAGTGCCACGATGCGATAAGTATTAGCTTGCTATACCGCAATATCGTAGTTCAAATATTCTAACAGGCTTTGTGGGTTGTGCTTTTTGTGAAAGCCGATATGTGACTGCAATAGTCACTTCATTTTACAAGAAATGCCTTAAGTCTTAGCTTTAAATGGAAATTTCAATGATATCCTAAGTTTATTATGGTGATCCCTTCCATTGCAATTCGTGGATCCTAGTTGTTAATTAACCTTTGACACACTTGGTCCAGCGATATGCGATAAAGTGAGAATTGCTAGTCTTAAAGGGATTTGACTTGATATCTTATTTTATTTCTAAAAATTCAAAAAGAAAGCGCTTAAGTGCTAAGCTTTTTGGAGTATTTTTACAAAGGGCCCCCATTTATTAATAGAATATTAAATATTAAATCAATAAATGGGGGGGGGCTGTTGAACAACACAACAATTGGTGATTCACTGGAAGAACCAGTTATCTCTGATAGTCTTTTGAAATTTCTAAAACTTCCAAAAAAAAGATAGTTGAGAAAATAATAATTTACATGAAATCTAAGATAAGTAACATTTCTTCTAATAAGAAAACCAAATTCACTTAATTATCATCCACTTGATATCTTTTTCAAAATTAAAATTCCTTTGTTTACATCATTACTTGGTTTAAAGTTAAAGCAGGGGGCTCTTACAGATTAGCTTTTAGATATACTCATTTGTCACAGGTAGAGCCTCTAATGCCAACAGGGATCCATAGCCTCGACAAGGTTCCCTTTTAACCATCAATGATTCAGTATACCATTCAGATAAGAGTGCAATTTTTAGAGATAAATTCATACTCATATACTTGTTCTCTTTTATTTCTTTTTTTAAACATTTTATTTTTCCTTCTAAAATTTTCCTTTTTCTACTTAAAGGTTATTGTCTTGGTTTGGTGGAAAAAAGTGACAATTCCATTCACTAGTTGTAACTTAACTCAACAAGTTGGCTAGTGATGAGACCCCTTGTTTTTTGATTAAAATAATCTCAAGCCATTACCATGTTTTGATATGCAGTAATGGTAATGTTAGCTTATTATTTCCCTATGAACATGGTAAGTTGGCTCTAAATGAGACCTCTTATCCTTTAGGTTTTAGTATATTTTAGAATTACACTTTTAAAAATATAAAATTTTACTAGATGGGGAGAATCATTGACTCCTTAAGAGTTTCTGGATGAAAATTATAGAGTTAAAGGTGCTTATCTGCCGAGAGTCTTTGCTTTGTTAAATATACTTTTCTTGACTGATGATATAACAAAGGTCTCTTTATAAAGTTTAGGTTTCATGAAGGATGAATGATTTTGGTGGAGAAAAAGCAAGTTTCAGAAAAATAGAACTTAGCTTATGTCTCAAATGTCAAAATTATTTTCTTAACAATCTCTACTTATAAGCGAAAAATCAAAATGTAAAAGAGATTTTTATTGAAAGGCCAAAAGAAAATACTATTTAACTTTTATTTTCTTAGGACAAGTAAAGGAAACAATGTACAATAGATAGAAGAGGTTTTCTTCTATGAAAAATATTTCTTCAAATTCTTCCCATTAATAGGTAGAGAATCTCTCTTTCCTGATAAATCTTGCAATAGAAAAGTTGATGGACCGATTTGTTCCGCAATCTGAAATGGGCTAAGCCACATTCTTTGGAATTTTGTATGCTTACCTTTTTCCTCGTGTGCTTTATCCAACTTCAATACAAGGTCTCTGAGTGGGAAGGATATAGGATTTACAGTATTTGCATCAAATGATGGCTTAACCAAATGTTTATGTTTTTCATGTGTGATCTTGGCTTTATCTCTTTCTTCTTCGAGTTTGAGGATTTGCGATTGCCTTAATTGCATAGAAGAGGGAGGAGTTTCTTCAATAAATTGAACCAGGGCTAAAGAGGGAATAACTACATTTGTAGGGATAAAAAACTCTTTCCCACAGACCAAATTAAAAGGAGAAGTGCCTATTGAGGCCTTCTGTGTTATTCGATCTGCCCATAGAGAAAATGTTAAAGATTTATGCAAGTTTTTCCAACTTTGATCAACAGTTATTTTGATGATATTTATGGAATTTTTATTTGTAGATTCGGCCGAACCATTTCCTTGAGGATAATAGTTAGAAAAAGATTTAAGTTTGAAACCTCTTCTAAGAGAAAATTCTGTCATAGCATTGCCTGTGAAATAAGATGCATTGTCAAACATGAGGGTTGTTGGTAGGCCAAACCTCGTAATAATAAATTGATCAATAAATTCAATGTTGTTTTCAGAATTCGATACCTTAATTGGGATTGCCTCTACCCACTTAGTGAAGTAATTAGTTGTTGTAAGGATATATCTATGTTTCTTTGAAGAGTGAGGAACGATCTCACCTATTATGTCTAGTCCCCATTTCTCAAATGGTTGTTCAATGTTGACCGGTTGTAATGGTAATGCAGGTTTTATCTCTCTTCCAGCCACTATTTGAAAAATTTTACATTTCCTTACATATTCGTGTGCATCTTTGAATAAGGTTGGCCAATAATAACCAACATGGAGGATTTTATGTGTTGTTGTGTCTCCTCCAAAATGTCCACTAGCTGGTCCATCATGAAGTTCTTGCAACACCTTTTCTGCCTCAGATTTTTAAAGGAATCTAAGTAAAATAGAATAATAATTCTTCCTAAACAAAACATCATTGATGATTTCATATTTCTTAGCTTTTAACCTCAAATCCATTTTTCTTTCGTAACGGATTTGTATAGGGTCATATCCACTCTTCAAATAAAAGATGATATCAACATATTTTGATTCAGTATCGTTGAGGCTTACCTCACATATTTGTATATCATCACCTGAATCTTGTAGTGCTGGTTAGTTGGATGCTCCAGCTAACATTCTGCAAAAGCCTTTACCTCTAACAATTTTAGTTGGTCTGATCTCAATGTCATACACTTGCAATGTTGTTACCAAATTTTCCCTTTTCTCACCTACTTCTATTTCCATCAATAAATTTCTCACTACTAAGAATGGAACTACTACCTTAGTGTGAGTTTTGAGAAGAAAGGGTCTGAAATGTTTTATTGATTTGAAAATGACATAAGCTTGTTTTTCAACATCTGAATAATTTAATACAACCCCCTCCAAATTGGAACTAAAGAAAGAAATTGGTGCTTCATCTTTCTCATCATTGCCCTATGTGAATATAGCTGCATATGATTTCTCAGAAGCAAAGGTATATAAAATAAAATGACTAGAAAAATTTGGAGTTACTAAAGAGGGAGCATTTATGATTTCTTGTTTGATAATATTAAAAGCTTCATGCTCAGTATGTCCCCATTTCAAAACATAATTTTCTTAATCATAGAATGGAGGGGTAAAATAATTCATGAAAAGTCAAGGACAAATCTTTTGACAAAATCTATCTGACCTACGAAAGATTGCATGGATTTTTTTATTATGAACCAAAGAGATTTCAGAAATTTCTCTTATCCTATCAAAGTCAATGTGAATTCCATCTTTAGATACAATAAATCCAAAATTATTAGCTTCACTCAAAGCAAAGAAATATTTTTCAGGATTTAGAGAAATTCCATATCTCTCACAACGTTCAAAGATTTGCTTCAAGTTCTTTAAATGATTACTGCGATTTTTTGAATACACAGTTATGTCATCTAAATAAATTACCACTGTTTTATTTACCAAACATTTGAAATATATATCCATGGCTCTCTAAAATGTTGCACCAACATTGATTAATCCAAATGGAATATTTTGGTAAGCATATGTTCCTCATTTGGTTCGAAATGTGGTCTTCAGTTGATCATCTGGATGCACAAGAACTTGGTTATAACCCAAAAATCCATGCAGAAAAGACATCAAATCTGAGCCTGCAACCAATTGTAGTATATATTCCATAGGAGGCAATGGAAAGTTGTCCTTCTAACAAGCTTTGTTGAGATTGTGAAAGTCTATACATATTTGAATATCACCATTCTTTTTCCTGACTGGGACTAAGTTAGAAAACCACCTTGAATGCCTGACATGAAATTTTCCTTTGGCTTTGAGAAGTTTATTCAATTTAGACTTGATATGATCTTCTAAGTTCGGGTGACTCTTTCTCAAATTATGTTGTACAAGGCTTTCATTGGATATCATAGGAATATTATGTTGAATGATGGAAGTATCATATGTCTTAAGATCTTCATAATTCCAAGCAAAAACATTTTTGTATTTATTTAACAAATGAATAAAGGCTAGTCTTTCATCAGATGTAAGACCAAGTCCTAGAATAATAGTTTGACGTTTAAGGTCAGTTCCAAGATTAACTAATTCAAACCTCAAAGTTGAACTCTGAAGCTTCGAGTTAGTAGGTTTCTTGAATCTATCCTTAAGATCATATAAATCTTCTAACTTAACCATAGATTTAGGTATAGAATTTGCAATTGTTTCATGTTTAAGCTGGATGTCATGCTGATCTTCATCTATTATATGGTCATCGTAAGAGCCATCAGATGCTAGAAAATTTATGATGTCTGAATCATTATTAAAAATCGCCAATTGGTGATATTATTGGGAATAGAAGGCCTAAAAATTAATTCTATAGAAAAGAAATCATGACTATAATCTCATGGTGGAATGAGCTTGGATGCAACATTAGCCAAAAGATCGACACTTTCATTTTGAAGTCTTGGAATCAGGGAAATGTTGAATGTTGTAAAATGTGAGCTGAGATATTGGACTAGTGTTTGATAATGGTTCAGATGTCCAGAGAGACAATGTATATTATTGCTCATCTGTTTAATTACAATTTCCAAATAGCCAAATATTTGAATATGTTTGATTTCAAGGCCAATGGATTTATACAACCCTTGAACTAATGCTTCATATTCGACAATGTTATTTGTGCATTCAAATTCAAGTCTGCATGCTAACATAATTTTTCCCCTTCTGGGCTAAATAATATGCAACATGCTCCGTCTCCATCGTTAGATTTAGATCCATGAAAAAATAATTTCCAAAATAAAGACTTGACTACAGGTTTATCTACAAAATTGATACATTTAGAAGAATATGTTCTAGACTAGTTTTCGACTTGTGATGTAACAAAATTTTCCAAAAGGGGTGAGGTATGGAAATTAAAATTGCCTAGGAATGATTTGACTAAATAATTTCCAAAGACATTTCTACTGTATGTGACGGGCTCATTTTCTCCCTCCAATTCTGTGACGATATACTTTTGATGTTTCTCACTGTCGACACTTATTTGATTTGGCTTACCATTGTAAGGAAGCCACATATGGGACCAGTATGTTGTGAAATATCCATGAAGCTTTTAAGACCAGTCTCTATTGAGGATCAAACCATAGAATTCTGCGACATCAACCACAAGAATGTCAATTACTTGACACAATTTTGGGTTTGACGAGAGTCTAATGGTGCCCTGATTAATTTCTCCTATAACTTCGACTTGATATCGATCTAGTTGCACAATTCGAACACCAGATTTTTGGTGTTCCACATTCAGTTTTACAGAAACAGTTTCTGGTAGAATGTTGGATGAAGCTCCAGAATCTACTAAACAATTGTGAAATTCTTATTGAAGACTTCAAAAGTAAAAAGAAATGGAGGTGTATGGGTTTTAGACCTACCATCTATTAAAGAAATATCAGTTGAACTCACTTTATCTGATGAAGTACTGGGAGGCCTACCCATTTCTTAAGCAGCCTGAGAGATTATAGCAACGTGAAGAGGAGAAGTGGGGATTGATTTTAGTTATTTGAGAAATAACTTCTATTGATGTTTTAACTTGCTAAGCTCATGGAATGTAATATTAGCTCTAGTCTTTTTCATATCTTTGATGATGTTGTATTCCATTTCATCAGATACTAGTAGGCTCTGGCTGAGGGTGAAGAATTTGATTGAGGATTAGTCATTTGAGTGGGTTTGGGAGAAGATTTCTTACCTATTCCTTTATCTTTGAGAGTTGGAGTTGATGATTTATGTTTTTGATTTTTTTGTGGAAAATCAACAATTCTCCTACTCTTTGTTGCTACAGGTAATGCTTCTTGTGATTCTTCATTATCTGACACAAGAAGAATGAAATCCCACATCCATTGTAATTCAACTACCTATTCATAATCGATTTGTTCTTCAGCTGTTGATACTTCTTCTTCCTCCACATTTGATTGAGCATTTGATATTGTATTTGGAGGTTTAGGATCAAAGGAAGGGTTTCTTTTGTAAGGTCTGTAATATTTCCTTGAAGAAGTCTCAGCTACCTTATTTTTAATCTTAGCCATTTCATTGTACATGGTTTTAAGGACCTTTTGCAAGCCTTCAATATCAAAAGGATCTTTAGGTGCTTTCTTCTTGGATTTGTCCCTAAAATTAACCTTCTTGGATTTTCTTTATTCTAATGCATTCTTCTTATCTAAAGATAAAATGTGTTTTTCTATAGCTATGGCTTCTTTCATGTTTTCTGCCAAAATTGGTTTGGCAGCGCTATCGACAAACATAGTTGCATTTGAGGGAAGAGAAGAAATGTACCATTCATTTTGAAATTCATCACTAGGTTTGGATGTTGTTGGGATTTTGTTCAATAACTTGTTAAAACATGAATTGAAGTCCTTAATTGGTTCTCCAGGTTCAAGTTTCAAGTTGGAGAGATCATTGAGAAGAGTAGTTGTTGATCGGTCATCTTGAAACTTGGTTAGGAAGTTCTCTTGAAAGGCATCCCAACTATTAATGGAACCATATGGTAATGAAAAATACCATGATCTTGTAGATCCTTGTAAAGTATAAAGGAATAATCTTAAAACTGCATCTTCTTCTACCACTTCATTCAAATTTATGGAAAAAATGAAGTTATTTATGTGTTCTTCAGTAGGAAGACCATCATCAGGGTTGAATTTTGGCAACCATTTTTCTAGATGTGTAGGTAGTGGATGTAATGGTCCCACCATTTAGACAGCTCCTATATTTGTCTATAGTCTTTGAGCCATTGTGGGAATCTCTGTAGAGGAATATGTTCCAGTAGTTGAAGGTGATTGGGCAGAGGAGGCTTGTGCTCCAGTATCAGTGTAAATCACGATCTGGAGTTGGGATGTGGATGATTGTTCTCGTGATGAAGATGATGGAATGAATGAGGGTGTTTCAGGTGATGATGAGAGAATCTCACTATGAATTTTAGATTGTGTTTTCTTAATTTTCCTTTGACGGTTAGGTAGAGGAAATTAAAAATGGGGGAATCAGAAAATTTACACTTTGTGATCTAGTTAACCTTTAAGAGGAAGGAAACTAAGAAGAAACACTAGCTTGGGATAATTCATATTCTTCTTGAGACAGGGAAATCCCTTGCAATTTATGGATTAAATACTGAACTTCAAGAGTTTTTGTAGCAAAAGATTGAACATATTTCTTTGGAAAAACAGTAGGATTCTAAGGATTTATTTAGAGCTTCACACCTAGGATTCGGGGATTTGGAATGTGACTAGGAAGTCAGAGGTGATGGTGAGGTATTTTTACTCTCATAATGGATTTTTGATTTAAATTTGTTTGCCATTCATAGTCAGGTCCTATTTCTAGCGCCAAAATGTTGAAGCCTTGAAATTCGCTGTGACAACATGGGGGATAACCACCCAGTCTCGACCTTAAAAACAACTACTTTTCTGTTTGGTATAGTGGCTTCAGTAGGTGATAATATGACCTGTCTCCCAGAGAGGATTGATTCGATAATGTTGATGGGATGATATAAGATGTAACAGAAAATGATTCAACTAATTATAATCTAATCTAAATATTAAACAAATGCATATATCTCAATATAACATTATCTAACTATAAATATACTCGGCAATCTACAATGATGTCTCACAACAATTGGTAATAAAGATCATTCAAGTGCCAAAAGAAATGAAATCATTTAACGATAATTGTTTTGGATAAATAGTTAACAAAAACAATTGAGAGAAATCTATCGCATATAAAAATCATTTATGTATTCAAAACAGAATCACAGCTAAAACATCATACATAAGTGCAATCATGTAGAACTATAATTCAGACTTTCATACATAAAACAATAAAGAGTGGAAGTATTTATAATACATAAATAAAGCATAGTCATACGATAAAAGTACCATATATGTTAAGTCCTACTCATGTAATTCAACAATATTGACCCAATTTCATTCAATCAAATACACTCTAAGAGTACAAAAGTGCAATTTCAATAGAGCATGCTAGATATTCAAAGAAAAATAGATCATATTCCATTCATTTCATCAAAACCTTTTCAAAAATACAAAAGTGTATTGTCTTGAAAAGATTTTTTGATAAAATTCTGGATCCCTCTCTAAATGCACGAGAGGGGTTTAAATACTAAAATACATGCCTCAAAATAGACTATTACAAAAATAGTTGAGGAGGTTTCAAACAACCTTCCTCAGATTGGGAAAAAATAACTAAAAATAGAATTAAACTAATGGTTATCTCCTTTGAACTTGAACTAAATTAATCTGCTAACTTGATCTCTGAGGTTGCAAATATCGATCATTGTCTTGAGCTGAGGTGACTGGCTAATTGTGGATTTTAACTGCCTAGAAAATATGGCATTTGATAAAGCTAGCACCATATTTTGTGTGGAGGTTGTTAAACACCATAGAGTCATCCATTGGCTATGAGGTTTTACTAGAAACTACTAGTATGTCTCCCAATTTAGCTTGGTTAGCTATTTAATTGCCTCTTCCTTTTCCTGCGCTATATGTTTCCACTGTTGCTCTAGTTGTTTGACATTCGGTAGAAACCCTAGTACACATTATTTGACAAGGTTGGCACAATGGAGGTTTTCATTTACAGATTCTATTATACTGCTTGTTTCTCCTACTGCTATCGATGTCACCCTTTCTGCCTGTTTCAACCGTGAATCCCAATCTGTAAACAAAATATCTTTGTGGGATTCTTCCACTATTGGTAAGTCATCCTTTCTTCCATCCTCTTATTCTCGCCAGGTGATAAATTCAGAAACCGTTTTGTGGATTTCTTCATATTCAAACCTCATATCAATTACTTGGTTTGTCAATTTATCACTGGTCTCACAGTAAGGATTTATCTACGAGATTTTCTGGCAGAATATTTCTTCTTGCTCAATTAATAGGAAATTGAAGTTGACAGCTTCTTTGATGAATTTGTTAATTTGTGGGTTATCTTTGAATTTATCCACCATGGCTTGCATTTGATGAATTTGCGAATACTTTTTTGATAAGCTGGCCTGGTGCTATAATCTCATCTACTCGAATTCTCTCTAAGGCTATGCTACCTGTTATTCTGCTTGTTGATTAGTCTTTCCTTGTGCTATTTGTTGTTCAAGCAAAATAATTTTCTATTCCTTTTCCTTTAGCAACATTTGGACCTTCATTGCCTTATCAATGGTTGTTGTGGCATAAGCTCCTATGAACTGCGACAACTTTGTGAGATTCTCTGATGGGTCAACAAGGGTGTCCTTCCACACAACATCCATTGGTTCATTTTCTAGAGTCGTAATAGCTGTGGTGTTTTTTTGTTTTTGGATTTGATTTATGCTGGGTTTGACTGGGGGTTTGCAGTTCAGATGTCTCCTCAAGATTTTTGTATGTATGGAGCTTCTTATTGAGTTTCTCCCATTCTTGTTCCAGGTCAATGACTGGAGCCTTATCTGATTGAGTTGAAGTAGAAGAAACCTCTGCCTACTTCTTTGCCAAGGCCTATTCAGTCGTTTCCTCTGTACTTCCAGTTGCATATTTCCCAGACTCTTTATTTGTGTTTCCTCCTCCATTTTGAGATTGTCGTTCTGAGTGCTATGACTCATGAGGCGAATTATCTTGGGTTTCTTCTTCAGAATTTTCTTTTGAACTTCCTGCCAAGCTTACGCGAGGAGTTGGTTCTCTTATTGGTTCAATCTGTAATAGGTTAGTTGGGACCTTTAAGAGTATCTTATTCCTATACACATGAAAAGCATTAATATATTCCAGGCTCAATAGTAATGATGCCAAATGTAGGACTTGTGAAATGTTTCTACTTCTTGAAAGAGGTCATCAAAGGCATCCTCTTCATGGGTGAACTATTGAATTTCACCATAGTCGTAAATTCTTTGGCAACCTGATTCAGATCATATTGTTTCGTGGAAATGTGGCTAATTTTAGAGACATAATAATCTCTACTTCTTTTACTGAATTTCCATAGTCGTGTAGTGCGAAAGCAGAACATTGTGAAGAGAAGGTTGGCCAAATGGCTTTCTTTTGTTCTTTCAGTCCTTTGGTTAAACTGTCCTCCCTTGATATCTGGTAAGATATTTCTCTGGCTAATAGCTTTTCTGGGACGTAATATGGGAGGACATGCCGGGAAGAAATACTCCCAAAAACTCTAATGTAGGCGAATGTCTCTTCCTCGAACCATCTGGATACTAGTAAGATGTCTACTTTTCCGTCTTCAGAAAACCTAGGCATTGTTCTATCAAAAACGACTTTATGAATAGGAACCATAATGCCCTGGCAGATTTTGTAAAAATGGGGATGGAATTGAGATTCCCACAAAACTTTATCGTATATATGGATGGGGAGCGGGTTCTATATAGTCCACTTCCATCCCATATTCAGAAACTGAGAACAAAAACAAATTGCGTCGATAACAAAAGAACTTATAAAGAAAGTGCAAAAAATCCTTGAAGAAACACTTCTCTTCTTTCTATATTCCATAATGGAATTTGCTAAATTGTCTGATAAAATATGACTCTAGATCATAATTATTGCATTAACTATTGCATCAATTAACAGGAGCCACTCCATAGATAATTTGGTATTGTCAGGTTTGCATATTAACCTACACATCATTGTTGCTGTGAAACTATGAGGGGCAGAGAGGGATGCTATTGAGTACATACTGGTTTTATCCCATTTGATTTCTCTTGCGCCTGACTTCCAAGTCTGTGTAACGTCCAACGGGTCCTCGTTTTGTTTGGCGAAATGCTCAAGGAACTCTTTGTTATAGAAATTTTGAGGCTCTTGTCGCTGGTACATTAGTCATAGATTGTCTGGTGAGAAAGACCCCATGACTTGTTGTCTTTTATTCCTAAAAATACTATTCGAGACAACTACATCATAAATTACCCATTTTACCATATCCGTGTATGGTAATATATTTGGTCTCACAGTTATTCGGTGCAAGAATGAACATGCTATTTCAAAATAGGAGGCGTCGGATGATTCTTGGGCATTAGTTGTGGCTTTTGTTACTAATGGCCTGGGCTTCTCTTCTTCTAACAGGTTATACATGGCTTCCCATGGTGTGGTTCCTCTGTCTTTGCTACATCTAGTAATGGAGAAAAGTGGTATCATGTCTAATTTCTCAGGTGCATTTGCCTTTCGTTTCTTCGCCATTCTTTACAACGTTGTTTTCTGTGGAGGTTTCCAGAAATGGAGAAAAATGGAAATTATCAGATAAACATAAAGAGAGAATGACATCGAGAATTAAATGATACAATTAACTCTGAAAGGTGACAAGAAAGGAGCTTTTATTAGAAATGTAGATGAAAGAGATCAAATCATGTCGAGTCGTTCTTAACAAAAATTCCATTAAAACTTTATTAAATACACACTAAGATATTTTATCATGGAATTTATTACTCATTGAAACTATCACATCAGAAACAGGAAGGGAAAAACTTTAAGGTGGCGAGTTTAAAGTGCAAAATGTCTGATTATGCGACTGCAATAAGATTACACAATATAGCAAATTGAAATATCACATTTTTGGTTGTGCATTTTTCAGAGCTGTTATAGAATTATGCGAGATGCGAGGTGAGCAACATAATTTTCATTGTTTAGAGCGCACTCTCCCTAAATAAATAATTATTGCATAAAGTGCCTTTTTACTAAGCGTTGAACTTAACTTATAGTTTATAACATTTATTTTTATCGGGTATGGGTTCTATTGTGCTTCGAAAAAAAATTTAGTTCACAAGATTGGCCTTTAAGTAAAGCACCACGACGTGATAAGCATTCACATATTCCAATAGGCTTTGTGGGTTGTTATCTTCATGAAAGCCGATATGTGATTGCGATAATCGCTTCATTTTACAAGAAATGCCTTAAGTCTTAGCTCTAAATGGAAAGTTGAATGATATCCTAAGTTTATTACGGTGATCCCTTCCATCTCAATTCATGGATCTCGGTTGTTAATAAACCTTTGACACACTTGGTCCAGTGATATGCAATAAAGTGAGAATTGCTAGCCTTAAAGGGATTTGACTTGATATCTTATTTTATTTCTAAAAATTCAAAAAGAAAGCGCTTAAGTGCTAATTTTTTTGGCATATTTTTATAAAGGGTCCCCATTTATTTATAGAATATTAACTATTAAATCAATAAATGGGGGGGTTGTTGAACATCACAACACAGAGTAAGAGGAATTTGTCTTAATTTCAAATGGTTGTTGCAGGTCTGACAATGAGAGTATTGATGCAAATCAAAGGTGGTGTTTTAGCTCAATGAATGGCTTATGTTGGGACTTAGGCCATTTTTTTTTTCTTTTCACTCTAACTTTAGTAACTTGACTCAAAGGCCAAGTGATATGAGAGAACCCAAACGTGAACCTTCGATAGAAATTGGAAAGGCCCAAAAAGATGTGAGGCTCTGTTAGAGTTGTTGGGGCTTACCAATCCTAAATTACTTGGATCTTGGTGAGATCCACATGAATGCCTTTCTCATCAATGATGTAGCCTAGATATTGGACCCATTTTATGCCAAAGGAGTATTTCTCCAATTTGGCATATAGTTTGTGTTGTTGCAAGCTTTGAATGATATTTCGAATATCTTGTAAGTGTTCTTCCCAACTCTTGGTAAATATGAGGATGGCGTTGAGGTATAAAAACACGAATGAGTTGGTGAAAGGCCACAAGATGTCATCTATCAACCTCATAAAAGTTGCAGGGACAATTTTCAACCTGAAGGGCATGATCAACCACTCAAGAAGGCTCTCCTTGGATTAGAAGGTAGTCTTCGTTACATCTTAGTGTGGATTCTATTGGAACTTGGTGGTAACCAAACTTAAATCCAATATTGCTAAATTACTTGGCCCTAGTGAGCTGATAAAAAAAGTGATAAATCCATGGGATTAGATACATGTTCCTGATAGTTATTTTATTCAGTGCCTGACAATTACTGGAGAGTCTCTAGGTCCCATCCTTCTTCTGTCCAAGTAGAATTGGGCTCCCCCAAGGTGAGGAACTTGGTTTGATGTTCCCTTTCAGTAGGAACTCCTAGATTTGGCACTTGATTTCCTCATTCTCCAAAAGAGAGTGACAGTATTGGATCATTGGGTAGAGGTTCTCTGGGAGTCAGATTAATCAAATGCTTGACCTCATAGTTCAAAGGTACCATTGTGGGTGAGGAGAGGAATTCCTTGTACTCTTCCATGACCTTATAAACTTGCTTCTATGGCATGGACAAACCCTTTATGAGGGCCATGGATGTGGCAATGATCTTCCCCTTACTTTGAGAGCGAAATAGAAAGGAAAAAATGCCCAATCTGGGAGATGATCTTTCTACATTGCTTAGTAGAGATTAGGGAAATGGTGGTAGGAAGAGTTATGTCTTGTATCCTCTATAGTTTTCTACCTAAGGTAATAATAATAATGTGAGGTTTGGAATTATCATATAAAACATGGAAATTTCATAATTATGGTTGGCCTAATAAAACATCACAAAATTCAAGGGGAGCAACATAACACATTACCTCATTCGTGAAGGGATTGATGCTACAAGGAAGGTGACAATGATCACTGATACAAAGATCTTGTCCTTGGTAGAGCCACCTGATGGTGTATATCTATGGGTGTGGTGTGGTAAGAAGGCCCAAATGCTTAAAAAACCCTATTGAGATGAGATTATTTTGGCTCCCACTTTTGACAATGAGTTGCAGTGGAGAACCTTTCACCCACACTTGTGAGTGGTAGAGATGCCACCCCTCCTCTAGATCTTTGGGCTCAATCTTCTAGACCTTGGTGGTGGATAAAGTGGCACTATGTTCTGCATCAATACTCTACTTCCCCTTATCGTTTCCCTTTTCAGCTTTTGGCTTAGAGCTAGAACATCCATTCGACTCTGAAACTTTTAGCTCAACCACTAGTGACTATTTGGTGCAACACTAATTTGTGTTGTAGGTGGGGCTCTTATGGAATTGACACCACTTTCCCATTTCCTTCTTCATATTTGTGGTGCTATTCTTTTCTTGTGGCTTAAATGGGTTTTCCTAGGTCACTCCTAGTTGGATTTTTCCTTTGTTTTGTGATTCATAGGTGCCTTTTCCTTGCTTAGGATTCACAGATCTAAAGTATCGCTTATTCACATTTATGCTCATTCTTGACAACATATTAGTATGTTGCGACAGGAGAGGAGATTTTGAATAAATCAATTTATGTGTAGATGTATTTATGCAAAGAACCATGGTACTTAAGTACTAGATTCCTCTTAAAATCCTTGATACATAACTTTGTGTGTAGGGTATGAAACATATTCGTGAACTCTAGCACATCTTCGTCCCTTTCCTGCCATAATGTGGTCCATTTTATGTACATATCTTCATAGCTCCTGACACGTAATATTGTTCCTTGATGACATCTCAAAAATAATTCCAAGAGGGTGCGACTGAGATTAGTGAGGGTTCCTCCACGCCCCTCTGCTCCCAATATGTTTCCCACCAGTCCTTGACATGGGGGTGGCTTTGAGGAATGAAAAAGTGATATTTTCCCCTATCGGAAAAATTGTGGGTTGAAAAATATCCTTTGAGGAGATTTAACCATCTATATAAAGCATCTACATCTATATTACCTTAAAATATAGTAATTTCAAAGTTAAGTTATACCTTAAAGGGGAAGACGCCTTTGATGTGACTGCTAGATGAAGATGCTTCACTTACTGATACATGCAGAAGGATCAAGAAAAATTTATCCATAATCTTATTCCTTTGGCGCTCAACAGACTCTTCGAGAAAAAATTGTAAGGATATCCTACTACCTTTTCTTTATTTTCTTCCTCAATGGGAGGTCGTTGGGGTCTGTAGGGCCAGTCCTACAAAGGTTCAACCAGTTTAAGTCAAACTCCTTACACCCCAACCTCATTGGGGACATGTAGAGAAAAAGAGAGAGAGAGAAGACCACTCTGCTACCACTGATCTAAATTTGTGAAGGAACAAAATGAAATATAGATTTAAACAAAAACACAGAGATAAAAAAAATACATAACTTCAATTAATAAATATCAAACTATTGAAAACTATTTACGTGTAGAAAGGAAAAAAAACTAGCTCGGTTGATGGTATCTTATCTCTGAGAAGAGACGTAATGGATATAGTACCTTTGAACTGAGTTGCAATGAGGTTCTCAATCCTTTTTTATCATCAAGAAAAAATGGAAAAACCTAAACATCGAAAAACCTAACTATGGGAGATGAAGCACCAAAAGCTTGTGGGCCCCACTTGGGTTAGTTGGAATGTCAAGTTCTTGGGATCTTAACTTTGAAATATAATAACTGTTTGGCATGCATGATATATGTTACACCCAAATGTGGGCCTTGTGTTTGCATGTTTGTCCAAAAAACTTCGTTTATGGCCTCAAAATTGCTCTGGAAGTTGAGGACTCGAAAAATCTACCAAAAATAGAAAACTACCAAAATAGGAAATTTTGTTGGAAATTAGGAAAATGAAAGGAAAAAATGTTTGGGGTCCAAGTGGAATAGGCGGGTGGCCACCAATATCCACATGGATCAGTTTTCTTCATATAAGTTTAGCAATATTTTCAGCCTTGTGCATTGATTTCACTGGAATAAAATGCATAGTTTTAGTGATCTTATCCAACCCCACCATGATGGAATCATGCCGCCTCATAGTATTGGGTATATTTGTGTTAAAATAAATAGAGATAATTTACCATTTCCACTTAGATATGGGTATTAGGTATAGCAATTTTTCTAGATGTCTACGTTGAACCTTAGATTTTTGACACTTTAAACACCTGGCTATATTTAATTAGCCTCCTCCTTTTTAATACTGCACCAAAAGTATTGTTTCTGAATGGCTGAAATTGTATTTTGATACCTTGGGTGTACAAAATAAGGTACCTTGTGCTTCTCATTCAACACTATAGCTTTCTTCCCCTAAGAATTTTCCACATAAATTCTACCTTTGTACTTAAGAATTCCATCCCCTTTCAACCAAAATTTTTGTACTTCATTTGGAATTTTTTATTTTTTTTTGTGGCCCTTCTTTTATTTTCATGTATTGCTGATTAGAATTTTCAACCTGTAAAATTCTATTGTTAAAAAAAAATTTGCATACACTTATGGTTGTAACATGCATTATATGCACCCTTTTGCTGAGTGCGTCAACCACCTCATCCTCTTTACCTTTTCTATGCTTTATTTCAAAATCATAATCATCCAAAAATTTCAACCATCTAATTTATATACCTTTTAAGGTTGGTTGTCGAAATAAATTCTTGAAACCATGTATGTTCTCAATTCCAATATTTTCCCCATGACGTAATGTTTCCACATTTTTAAGGCATGTATAATGTTTTCCAACTCCAAATCATGAGTGTCATAATTTATTTCATGATCCTTTAGCTTCCTTTCTCGTAACATACCACATGCCCGTTTTTCACGAGAACTCCCCCAAGCCCCTCCTTACATGCATCCGTGCACACAACAAAATCCTCATTTGGATAGTTATCATTAGTATTAATCCATTTATTAATAACATTATTTAATGTTGAAATGGATCTTCATATTTACGATACCACTGAGAGTTCATGCCCGTTTCTTTCAATGAAGTGATAAGATGTGCTATTTTGGTTAACCCCTTAATAAATAACCTATAGTAGCTTGCTAAGCCTAGGAGGGATATAACCTATATCTCATTTTTTGTGGTTTCCACTCTTTTATTACTTTTTTTCCATTGGTTCTAATTCCACCCCTTCCTCTAAGATGATATGACGCACATAATAAATCTAACTTTGCTAAAATAAACACTTACTCAACTTGGAATAAATTTGATGTTGTTTATGCACCTGCAACACCAGCCTCAAATGTTGTTCATAATATTCCTCATATTTTGAATACACCATGATGTAATCCACAAAGGAAATGACAAATGTATCCAAACAATTATGGAAAATTCCATTCATAAGGTACATGAAAAGACTTGGTGCATTATATAACCCAAATGGTAATGTGACACAAACTCATAATATGAATATTTAATTCCAAATTTTATATTGTCAATGTACTCCTCCTTAATTGTTACTTGATGGTAACCTAACCTTAGATCAATCTTGGAGAACATTTTAGCTCTTCTTAACTTATCAAACAAGTCATCTATCCTTGGAAAGGGATGCTTGTTCATTATTTTTACCTATTTAAGTTGCCTAAAATCAATACATAACCTTAGTTTACCATCTCTCTTTTTATGAAAGAGCACCAAGACACCCCAAGGTGAGAGAACTGGGCATATGTACCCCTTTCTCAAGAGTTTTTCCAATTGCATTTACAATTTCGTAAGTTTGAGTGTGCTCATCCTATATGATGTTTTGGACATGGGAGAAGCTATAAGTACCTTATGTATAGAAAATTAAATAACCATTTTAGGTGGTAAACCTAGGATATTATAAAATACATCTTCAAATTCCTTAAGTACTTGATGATCTTCGATGCTTAGTTCTTTTTCCTTAGTGACGTGTTCCATGTGAGCTACAATTTTTTGGCATCATTTTCTAAATTTTTTCTTCAATTTTATGGCCAATTTCTTCTTAATAGAAGCTAACCTTGGAAATCCATACACTTCCCTTTGTTGGCCCTGTTCATCAAGGCAAGAGAATGCATTAATATGAAAAACTAGGGCTACATGCTGTTTTTGCAACCAATCCATTCCAATTAGGAAATCATATGATCCTAATGATATGTTGTACAACTTTGCATTTGTGCCGAACCCATTCATTACACTTTACATTTCTTATTTATTTTAGTTATCCTTCTCTTAGCCCTTACGACTAACTGAACTAACCAAGTCCTACCATGCTTGGTTGTCTTAAAATTAAATCTTTCAAAAAGTTTAGGATCAAGATAACTATGACTAGCTCTAGAATAAATTTAAATGGAATCAAGATGACTATTTATCTTACCTTCGACTTTAATCACATGAGCCTAGTAATCATCCTTCCTATTGTCCAATGATGCAAAAATTTTCATCATTCTCCGATCCATCTTCTATACGGTATCAACTCCTTGAATGTAGTGTACAATCCTCATTTTGTATCCTTTGAGAGAGTAGTGTATCTACATTGTTATCCTTCACATCCCAAATAATGAATGAGATAAAATATTTATGTTTTTCCTAATGAATCAACTCCACTTGGTTTACTTTGGGTTAGCTGACTTCTTTTATTTTCTTGGGAATTTCTCCTAGAAAATGAAGGTTTATATGCCTTCTTCCTTTGCCACACTGTGGATCTCTTCTTGTCATCCCAATTCAAGTTACCTTCTTTGTTATTTAACTAGTGACATTCTTATAATAATCCCATGTTATGAGGAAACAAAGGTTCTATTGGTTGAATTTCTTGGTGAGTGATGGTGATGCCTACCACCACTCCTAGAATCTCTCAAACTTTAAGCATCATCCCTTCTATCATGTGAATTGTGTTCCTTATCTTTCATTAAAGAATATTTCTTTTCCATTATCATTATTAAATTATTTAGGTTTTGTAAAATATGAGTATTAATTTTTTGTTGTTCCTTCATTATCCTTTCAATATACGCTTTATAGGTGAGCACTTCAATTTTTAGTCTCCTCATGGTCTCTTCCAAGTCTATTCTCTAACATACCCATCTCATGTCCATTGAATTCTATGTCAGCATTACCCATGTGCACATTCATAGCTCTAACATCCTCTTCATGATTGTAGGACCCTTGACCATTAACCATTCTTATGGTCCTCATGTCAACTTGGCTCTTGTAGGCCACAAATATACTTTTGTTAATTACTGGAGAAATGTTTTATCGAAAAACAAAAGTTTGGTATGGAAGATGTATCCTCCTCGATATATTTATATTGACATATTGTTTTCTCAAATCTAAATTTTGGGCTAAAACTTATGGTCTGTGAGAGTTTTTTGCAATTTCACCGAAATTTCTTTATTTTTCCACAACAATCTTCGACTAACTTCGTGGAACTTTGTTTACCCAAATTTGAAATCCAATGCCATGGTTGTGTTTTTCTATCTAAGAATTTTCTATAGTATACTTTTGTGTCTCGATGTGAGCTCTAATTATAGAGTTTGACCACTTGGAAGTGGATTTATACCTTATTTTTCCATTATATTCTTTGAGTCGTATCTCCCTCATATTGGATTTGTTTTGTAGTTATAATATGTCATTTTAGATATCATTCCAAGGCTATTCATTTAAGCTTCAAATATGTGTGTACCAAAGGTATGCACAATTATTATGGGTTTTCACTACCCGAGAACGTAGTTTAGGTCCTAAAAAATGCCCTATAAGTTGATAAATCAAAAAACCAAATAAAATTTATGAAAATCTATTGATTTTAAAATTATTTTAGTACCGCAAATGAATCAAAACTTCCTATAATTATACTCTACTATTGTTATATTGTTATATGAAAAATATTTGTGTTCTCTCTCTCCATTAGAAACTAACTTTTTTTGCATACACACACACACATGCGCACACGCACACACACACACACACAAACACAAACACACATGTGCATGCGCACACACACACACAGAGACATACACATATCACTCTATTCTCATTGGACAATAATGATGTTCATAGGCCCTCCATTAGATAGATTGAACACATGAAACTATCTTTTCTTCTCTTTAGTCCTTACCTGGTAACAATGGTTCATGTGGCACCTTTAATAAACTCTTTCAAGATGGAAGGTTCCCATTTCATTATGTACCTTTCCATGTAGCATTCGTTTATTGGATGAGATTGCATGCGAGTTCCATTCCCCACTTCCTCTAATAGTGCACAACTTGTACACTCGGAGATTCAATGGTTGATGTTGAAGTGAATCAATGGATTTCACTTCATATTGGTTTATAACATGCATGGTATTTTATGGTTAGTTGTTCCCCCGATGGATCCAACAATTGAATTTACCCTAATTGACCATCTAGATCCATATTAGATGTTAGAAATTAAATAACTGAGCAATGAAACATAGAAAGGCATAAAACAAGAGTGACACAAATATATGTGGTTAACCCAATATAGGCTATGCCCATGTATAAATGGCTAATCCTCTTTTTTATATATTATATATCAAACTAAAGGAATACAACCTACAAAACATATGATGTAACGTCCTCTTCACTCTCACACAATATCGTCTCTTTTTCTCACAAAATAATGCACATCTGCAATACAATTCACTCATATAAACATAGGGTTCCTTATAGGGAAAGAAAAAATCATAAATTAACATAACTTCTATCGTTAGATCTTTGGCCTAATGAATGATCTAGATACAATATTTTACAAGGCAATTATCTTAAAAAAATTAATGTTGGGGTGTTGCTCTCGAACCCTCCCGAGGGGGTGGGGAGAGGGGAGGGGAAACACTAGTGGGGGATAAATCCCCCCCCCACATGCCCTAATTAGGGACATGAATCCAAATGTGGCTGAGTCAAGTCCTGTAAAGCATGAAATAATCAAGGTCCACACCCAACATTAGGTTGTAAAATGCATGATATTTTAGACTAATTTGTATCCTAATGGATCCAATTGACTACGATCCACATGAACTAGTTCACAATATATCATATGGATACTAAAATGTGTGAGGTCTAAAAGGGTGTTGCACTTATAATGGATATGAAAATCACGATGAAGTCCCATCAAATGGTACATATTTGATATCAAATCCCAACTTGATGGTTGAGATCTTCTCAATCTAATAGCCCAAATCTATATCAAATTCCCAACCTGCACATACTTCAATAGAAAGTTACATTTCAATAGATATAACAACTAATATATAAGCATATCAAAGACTTTCATTTCATTGTTATCAGATTTGAAGGTGTAAGGGGTTTAGTTAACCTATAAATTTTAATTTGGATTCAATATTATACTAAGAGGGGGGTGAATAAGTGTGATGGATATTTCTTCTTGCTTAAAGATAATCAATCATAATGAAAATCATTCTCATAAATTGAACAAGTAACACAAGATATATGTGAAATCTCTTACGAGAGAAATCCAAAAAACTTCTTTATATGAAATATCTTGTAAGAACCAACTTACTATTATATAAATTTATAAACACTAGCCTATAGGAGTTTCCAATCCCCTCTACTTCTTTGTAGGCACCAACTTGGAGGAGAGACAAATACAGTCTACCGCTTTATAGGAACCAACCAACAGGAGACACCAATCACCCCTACTTCTTTGTAGGCACTAACCTATATGAGCCTCCAATCCCCTCTACTACTTTATAGGCACCAACCTATAGGAGACACCATTCCCCTCTACTGCAAATATTAATAGGAACCAACCTACTTTACTTGATCTTGTTTCTTCTTCACAATTTTTGTTAGTTTCTACTACTTCCACCAAGTATGCTCACCACTTCTAGATTCACTAGGTGTGTTAGTAACTTCCCCTTGCATGAGATCTACTTGCTGCTTCTTCCTTCATCAAGTCCACTTCTCACAAAAATTGTTTCTTTTATCTTCTTCCTAAGAACGAAGTTGTACAACATACTGCATATCAAATTTTGGAAGTTTGGTTTTGAAATTTCCATGATAGGTACCTATAGATCTCTTCTCTGTCCCAACCATATTTCATAGTCTAAAACATCTCAGAGACAAAGTTGTAACAAAAATATCAAGGTGTCCTTTTTGAAGCATGTTTTAGGAGAATTCAAGAAAATAACCTCCTAAGATCATATATTTGAAATTATAGTGAAATAAGGTTTGAAAGTTCCACCTTAAGTACCTAGATATCTCTTCTCTATCTCATCTAAATTTAAAATTATGAAACATCATAAAAATAAAATTATAGAAAAATACCAAGTTGGCATGTTTGAAGTAGATTTTATGAGCATTTAGGAAGCCTAACTTCCTTAGACTTATCTTTGAAATTATAACGAAACAAGGTATGAAAGTTCTACTACGGGTACCTTGAGTTATCTTCTTTGTCTCCTCTATATTTTAGATTTTGAAACATCATAGAAATTAAGTTATAGTGAAAATACCAAGATAACTTGTTTGAAGTATATGTTATGATCATCCACGAAGATTAAATTCCTCAAACCATATCTCCAAAATGACAATGAATCAAGGTATGACGTTTTAATCACAAATACACATAAATATTATATCTACATCCCCTATGTTTTAAATTATGAAGCATCCTAGAACAAAAGGTATAGGGAAAATGACAGGTTGAACTACCTTATGACCTTTCAAGAAGCCTAATTTCCTTAGACCATATCTTTGAAATTATAGTGAACCAAGGTATGAAATTTTAAACGTGGATACATGAATATATTCTATCTATATTCTCCAAGTTTGACATTCCAAAACATTTCAAAATAAAGTTATAGTGAAAATGCCAAGATTACCTGTTCACCCAATAAATCACATTTTTGCTTCCATCTTTAGACTTCAAGAATCACCAAAAAAAATATTCCTCAACTCCCCTTGCGAATTCAAATCTCATGTTTCTTACATTGTGTAAAAATGAACTCATATGCTCTTTATTTAAAGTGTTTCTACCTTCAATTATGGGGTTGGCTTGTAAAATTAGTTGGATTGGCCTACTTGTACTATGGATTGGTGATCGTGATGAAATATAAAATATCTCTTTATTCCTATGGAATTAAAGAGAGTTCCATATAATAGTGGGAATTTAATGAAATAATATTTCCAAACATTTATTATGTGCTCCAACTTAAGTTGTGAAATTACAATAAAAATTCCTTCAATCATAAGGTGTCTAAATTGGGCATCAAAATTCCAAAATCAATATTTCCAACAATCTTCATTTTCCAATCTTTATCTTGAACAAATGTAGTCTCCCCTTACCTTTGACATCAATGAAAACAATATTTCCTATATTTTTGATGTTGTTTATTAATTCCACCCGCCCATTAGGATTATGATCCTTTCACCTTAAAAATGATAATAAATCACTAATTATAGTCCTCTTCGAGGGATAAACTTCCTTTCACAATAAATACAACAAAAAATACACTATTTGATGATCCTAAGACTATGTCTCCTTAGTATATATATAGGAGACAAAGGGTGCAATTATAATAAAATGATACCATGAGGAGTTCTAGCCTACACAAAAATATAACAATAGAAATGTAACCACTCAATATCTAGGACTCAATAACAAGATTTTGGGTTGACATGGGGCTTATATTAGGATTAAAATGCCCCTCCCTTAAAAAAACATGTTGTCCATAACACTTGACTATTTGTGGGTCTTTTTGTATCAACAACTCATCTTTCCATGCCTCTTCTTTTGTTGGTAGGTTCTTCCATTTGATGAGGTACTCAGTGATTTCTCTATTTCACAACTACTTAGTCATTGTTTCCATTTTTTTTTCTATTTTTGGTATTATTTTCCCTTATTTATTAAACTCTAGTATACTAATTTGGATTGGGATATTATCACCAATTACCTTATTTTAGCTAGAAACATGGATGAATGGATGTACACGTGAATATGGAGATAGCTCCAATTTGTATTCCATACTTCCAATCCTCTACAACACCTTATAGGGGCCATAATACATATAAACTAATATATTGTCCTTCTTTATTTCTTGAGGGACCCTCATTTATATGGTTGTAGTCGCACACATAATTAATCCCCCACTTCAACAATTTCCTTTCAACAATGTTACCAACTTAATGAGAACTATAACCTCAAAATGAGAACTATAGCCCCTAAAACCCATATTTTTGCACAAAAAAGTATGAAAAAACACCACAAAATAAAAAAGTGTTGATGTTGCATTACCCCTTTTTTGGGTTAAAATTCCAACATTTTTCAGTGAGGATATTAAAAACCAAAATCATGATCATGGAAAACCTTAAAATTTCAATAATTTTCAACCATGGCATTAAAAATAAAATAACATCACTTAAAAAAACCTTAAAATTCTAAAAATTTTCAATCATAGAATTAAAACCAAATATCATTAGTACAAAAAAAAATTAAAATTTCAACATTTTATAGCCATGTCATTATAGAGAAAATATCACGAGTACAAAAAAGCTTAAAATTTTAACATTTTCTAGCCGTGACATTATAAACCAAATATTATACAAAAAAGACCTTAAAACTCAAGACCTAAATCTAAGGGTAATTATACCAAGATATATATATATATATATATATATATATATATATATATATATATATATATTATTATTATCAAGATTAACGTTATAGATCTTTTGAGATCTTAGCCTAAGACAACTTCACCCATTTTCAATTAGACACTAAAATTGCAATATTTTTTAACTAACTCTTAGAAAATCATTATTAATATACACAAAATCATGAAAAACACCCTTTAAAAAAAAACAAAAAACTGCCACATAATTTGGTTTTTTTTTTTAATTAAAAATATGTTTTTGAAAGAAACTAATTAATTAAAAAAATGTATTTTCTAAAAAAGAATGAAAAAAATCAATAAAATAACAACGACAATCAAAATGAATGTAATTAAAAAAAAAAAAAATTAGCACACAGGACTTTGAATTGATGATGAATGAATGCATTGTTAAGGCACTCCTTGCGATAGGTCATGGTTCAAATCCCCCGTGGATGCTACCAAAAAAAATAATTAAACAAAATTTATATTTTAGAAAAATGGAGAGAAATTTTAAAAAATATGTAATTTTTGTTTGAAAATGAAAATAATAAAAGTATATGTTAAAAAAGTTTCAGAAATTTAAAAGAAAGAAAGTTAATAAAAAGTAAAAATTAAGAAAAATAAAAAATTATAGTTCTATATATAAATATAAAGAAATATATAAATGAATTCAAAAAAACATATTTAATTAAAAAGAATTAAAAATAAATAAAATATAAAATATAAAAACAAAACGCTTGTCATCGCCACGTCGCCCACGAGGGTCGCCAGGTAGCGAGTGTCATAACAGGCTATGGGATGTGCCGCCCTTTGCTTGGCGGTTCCCATGGACAGAAAAGCGATGACGAGCATCACCCTCTGCCACACAACACACGTGTGTCTCACATTATGTGGAGTAATACAATGCTCATTGTTGCCCCCCACCCATGGCGACCCCGTGGCCAAAGGGGTGATGCCTCGCGATAATTTTTTTATTTCAATTTGTGTTATTATTATTATTATTATTAATTATATTATTATTTATTTTTAATATATTTAAAATTTTTTAATGTTTATTTATTTATTTATAACTTATTTAATTCTAAATTTTAAATTCACACCCATGAAATCGCCGTGGAGTGGTGATGCCTCACACTACATATTTTTTTTGTCTTCGTGTTTTTAATTATTATTAATTTTTAATTAAATTAGTATTTATTTTTAAATTTTTTGTTTTTTATTTTATTTTTTATTTTGTTTTTGGTTTTTAAAATTATATTTTAATTTTACATTTTTAATTTATTTTTTTATTTCATGTATATTTAAAAATGTATTTATAAATTGTAAAAATTAATTTAGATTTTTTTAATTATTTATTTAAATTTTTTAAATTGTTTATTAATTTCTATTCTAAATAAAATATTTTTTAATTATTTTTTTTATTTTGAATGTCTTTTAAATATTTTTCTTGTTTTTATTTTTTACCATTATTTTTTTCTTTTTCCAACATTTGAAGAAAGGTTTGTTTAATATCTTTCAGATAAAAATGTGTTTATAATTATATTTTTAAAACCATTCTTTTACATCTAGCACATTGTATTTTTCAATCAACCTTGCGAGCGGTCAAGAAGTGTCACTTATCATAGACACAAGAAATATCATCAAAACCTCAATGAATAAATAGATCGGAGATGTCGGTTCAGGAAAAAGTTGAAAAATCCATTTAACATCAATAAAATGGCAAAAATTAAAGGAAGAAAAAAACTTAGATAAGAGGGAAAAAACAATAAAATCTTAAGAAAATATAAAAATATATGAATAAAATAAGTAAATAACCTAAATGTAATGTAATACAAATTCATTAATATGTATATATTAATACTAAATTATGATAATAGGCCTGAGGGTTAGTTCAATTGTTCAAGTACCCATTGCTAAAGCACCTTGTCACTTAGAGGCCATAGGGTCAATTCTCCTAGACATCTTTAAGGTTAGGCTCTGATTAGTTCGATAGGCGGGATGTGACCCCTTGGGGGAAAAAATACAAAATTATAATATATAAATCTTAACGTAAGGTTATGCTTATATGTAAAGAATAAATTTATATTAATATATTGGTCCCTAAATATAACTATTAATACACTAATAATAAACTAAAATATTAGAAATGAATGATTTAGATAATAATAATAAATTATTTATAATAATAAAATCTTAAATTATTGATGTTAGACTATAAGGGGACAAACAAGTGAAAATCTGTATTAATAATTATATATATAATACTTATATATAGATTTTAAGATTGTAAATTAATCGAATAAGATAAAGGAAACACACAAAAAAAACTGAAGGGGGTGACCAAACAAATAAAGATAGATTAATATGACAAGGGGGACAAGGAGAGGATTAATGAAAGGAAAAGGTTTAAGGGAGAAATACAAGAGAGGAGACTAAGGATAAAGAGAAAAGAGAAAAACAACAAATATAAATGACCAATCTTGAGCAAAACAAGAAGAAAAAAGGGAAAGAGAGGGATTAAGGAGGAGAAAATTCTGAAGTAGGTTGGAATCCAATTCATACTGATTTTCCAACCATCATCTCAGTTCAAATTTCCCAAGTATTTTTCGACCTCAATGGATTCTTTGAATTTCTTAAAAATTTTAAATCTAAATAATAATTAATAAATAAACAAAATTTATGTAATGTCACCTTTTGTTTGTAAGTTAATTTTTTTTTTTTCCTGCAATTTTCAGATTACATCCCTAGTACATGAAGATTTACAACATGTACACGAATCTGGGGCACTTTCCATAATCAAAATCTAGAACTAACAATAATTAACAATTTTTTTGATCCTCCATCATTGAACATGGGTGGTTTCTAAGTTACTTTTATTATTTGATACATCAGTCAATTGCTGGGGCTTGTTTGGAATTATTGTTGAGGATAAAACTTCTTCCTTTTGTTGAGGCATATCTACTTCTGAAGGGTTTTAAGTGTTGGCTTCTTCCTTATTGTTATCTGAATGGTTCAATTCATGGAATTGCTTGTGCCCAATCATAAGTGAGGCCAAAATTATTGATGAGTTTTGTTTCAACCTATTCATGAGGAGATCCACAACATTATAGGAATGAGTAAGGATGGCATGTGGCTATACTAAGGTTGTAGGCCTTGAATTATATGAATGTGTTTTTGGTTGCTACTTCCTTCCTTGTGGATGAATAGGAAGTTACTTAAAACACGTTTAAGTTTTAGGATCTTATTACCCTTGGGTCTTTTTCATGTCTATCGAGGGTGGAGAGGGCCCTTCAGAAGAAGGGAATTGATTATGGAGATGACGAGGCCATTGGAAAATCCGATAATGAAAGGTTGTGTTCTAATGTGGTGGCCGCGAGTAACCAAATCCCCTCTAGTTGAGGAGGATTTTATTGGGTAATGCCTTGCTAAGATCAACTTCAACATATATGCGAGAAAATGTGAGAATACCCTTTGCAACTTGATTGTATCAATATTAATAAATTGGCCTTGGGCATTGTGAACATTGGCTAAAATATCTAGGTGCACGAGAAGTAGAGTAAAAATAGGGAGTCAAACCCACACATGAGTGGTTGAAGATGGAATATCTATGGGATTAAAATCAACAAACCATTATTGAAGGGAAAACCCATATCTAACCCAAACCCATGGTCCAATAACAATGGTGCCCTATCGATATTATTGATGCTTGAAATATACTATATAGTCTTTTTTAGTAGAAGAAAAAAATTATATTTAGAGAATAGGTCTTAGAAACTTGACTCTTGAAGTGTAGACATTGTAGGTTAGAACCCATTGAATTGAGAAATAAGTTCATGCTCCATGTAGCCATCACTAGGAGAGTTTCATCGATCATTTGGCATATTAATAGATAGGATTTCTATGATTTGATCCACAATGAAGGTTGGCCATGTGAGATCTTTATGATACTGTTGCACAATCCTTTTCTTTAGGGATTCTCTAAAATAACGAGGCTGAGAGGAATAGACCAAACCCCTTCATTTCCCTTCACCACACCATATTGAAACTAGATTTATTAATGTTTCCTTTACTACATCATGATCACTCTGCATATTCCTGTCCAAAAGCAAATGACCATCATAAAAGATTCATGTAAAGACAAAGGGGATTCTAGTCTTCTCTTGAATCCTAGCTACAAGGGAGGAAACTAGATCGTAGCTGACATCTAGAAATAGAAGGTTCCTCTCGAGAGAGGCCTCACAAAAACAAAAAATTTGTTGGAACTGGATATCCACGCATTGGTTTCACTAATTTTCCCTTGACCTAGTTTCTGACAGTATAATAAACCTTCTCGTGTGAGATAATATCATATTTATAGTGCTCGTTCAACCAATTTCTAAGCTTGGAAGCACATATATTTTCTAAGGAAACATAGGTCATTTCCACTACCCTCGAGAAGGGGGCTTTTGCCATCACTGCCAAAGATCTTGATGCCGAAGCATTATCATTTTCTCAGAAACCTTTATGTAATGTCACTTTTATATTCACGGTCAAGCTTATGTTTTTTTCAAAGGTACAAATGGTTAAGGCTGTAATGTCAATTAATTGGTAACTTTAAACCCAAAAATCAAATAATGTACAATAAAACTTAGACAACTTTGAAAAAAAACTTATTTAAAAAAAAAAATATCGAAAGGTACACAACTTTTAAGCACTAAGTTATAGGGTATTCATAGACATGATATTTGTCATTTAATGCCATGATTGAAAAATGTTTTGAATTTTAACCTGATGAGCCTCGGTATGGCAACAAGAATGTTGCAACTCCCAAGGCTACCGAATTTAATTATCAACCCAGGGTTCATACAAACTTAAGAGGTATCAACACTATATGTGAAACATATAATTTGTCCTTCCTTTGCTATCATGATGTAATGGAGTGCATGTAATGAAGTCAAATCCTAAACTAATTGCAGAAAATGAAATGCTCGAAATGGAAACCTCAACCTATTGCAAGAAAGAAAGTAGAAGGAAAGGAAACTATTCTAATTTCATAAAGTAAATATCATGAAATAAATTTCAACCATTACATTTCAAAGAATTTATATCCATTAACAAAGTTCATTGTATGTGGCAATCAATAAAATTGTCATTGTATTACCCATTTCATAAATCTGTCCATTAGCCAAAATCATTGAAATGTTTTACATGGGTAAAGAGGCAAGTCCTAAGTGTTCTTTAGTCTTCCCTAAGAATTTATTTAGAGCCTAGGGGTCTTTATTCAACCCTAAGTGAAAATAACCAAGTTTCTTGAGCAAATCTGGGCAAGTATATGCATGTTGGAAGGCTACTACAGGGTTTCCTATAGTACCACTATACGAAACAACATATTCTCTATAGGGAGTTATAATTCATCGAATGGCGAACCAAATCAAATCCAAATTCGATGGGACCAATTTTTTTATTTACTAGGATGTCGTAGGTCTCCATTACAAGTGGAATCACTCAAAAATATCTCTGTTAATCCATGCTAAAAAAGGGCAAAAAATTACTAGTCTAAAATCTAGAAATTCAAAAACTAGTGAGCTAGTAAATTTATGAAATGCCTAACGTAATAAAGTGAAAATGAAATGGGGTAATTTTTTTTATTAACTAGAATTTATTTTTGATATAATGCAAGGGGAACCATCTTGATTGAATCTCTCTAGCATGCTAAAAAAAATAGCAGAAATTTATTGTTATTTGCCACAATGGAGTTCCAAAAATCTAGATTTGGGAATAAGGAAACTAATCCAAGTAGCTCAATGATTACTATGACCTTCCAAAGATTTTCCAAGGATGAAATTATGTTTGTGATCCTACAAAATAACTTACATCAACCATTTAATGCAATCCTATAACAAGAAATCATTAATATTAAATGCAGAAATAGAAAGAAACAAGAACAAGAGATGCATGTAAATAAGAAGTGAAAAGAAGAAAAGAAAATGATAAAAAAGGTCTATGAGGCTCTTAGGATGGCCAATCTCAAGGAAAAACTGAGTCCTATGAAGAAGACCAAGGTTTAGAAGCTGAAAATGAAACCAATCTTCATTATTTCCATCAATACAATTACATCTCCGCAAGAAATGACAATAGGAGCTGCAAAAATACGAGTTCTTTCCCCAAGAAGACATAAAAGTAAAATCCTAGTGGAAAATTCGACTTGGTACTTGTAAAAAATGATTAGCAATCATTCCCCATGAAAGGAGGAAGCTTTCCCCACCAAAATTCCTTGATTAGTGGATTTGGTTCCCAATACTAGGAATCTGCATTAAATGGCATGGGACACATTCCTATATTTCCTCAATCATTGGAGCTCCAAAATCTGTGTAATAATTCCATAATATCTTGTTTATATATTATTTAATATCGATCATCCCGTAGTAGGGAGCAGTTCCCTAGATTATCTCCTCCTAAAAATCTCCATAATCTTCCTAATATTCTCATAATATTCCACAAAAATAAATAATATTAGGCACAAATATACAATTATCCAGAAACCTTCCTAATGAACACATCAAAGTTAAAAATAAATTATCTAATGAAGAAAAAGAGGTTTAATGTGGTGAAGGATGGTCAGATGGGCCTTAATTTATGTCTAATTTAGAGGCCCATCATACCCCCTACGGAAAGTGTTGCTCATCCTCAGAGAAAATTAGTGACCTCATTGTGCCTCATTCATGGCCGTAATGCCCTCTCTCTTGTGCATTCGTAAGTCCTTTCTCTTAAGAATGTTGGTCGTAGTTCTATAAGGACAAGCCCAAAAATGTAGTTGTTCTTTTCATGACTGTTTAACAAACTTTCAAGCAGAAAAACGTAACTTTCCTCTTTGCAAGTGAAATTTGTTGGCTTGTAGATCCATTTCATTCATACCCTATCCCTTCAAACCTTCATTCCATTTTCATTCATTTTTTCAAAACTATTTTTGCAGAGAAAAAAAATAGAGTGTTTCTTAAGACCATTAGCCTACCTTCTTTCCCTTATTTGAGATGGGTTCTTGAATATTTTTCAGTTTGGAAAGGTCTTGCACATCCCTTTCCAATATTATACTACCTATTTCCACCATTTTGACACCTCTAAAACCTTCAAAACGCCTTTAGATGAGAACTAGGACATCCTGTAGTAATTCCTATAAAAACTACAGGAAACCCTGTAGCGGTTCCTCTAGTACTACAAGAAACCATGTTTAAACCTATTTTGAGTAGAGGTTCCTCTAGGGTAGGCCCTCAACTTGAATTCCATGACTTTCTCTCATTTCTATAACATCTTTTAGGCCTTGGACAAAAGTTAGAAAGAGATTAGAGACCTCTTGGAAATCCTCTTTTCATCACCGTAGTTTGAGTTCTATTTTGATGGTGAATTCTTTCTTTCCTTTTGTTGCCTTCTACTTCTATTTTGTGGCCTAGGTGATTGCCTAATGGCCTTGTATGTCTCTGTTTTTATTAGGTCTCTCTTAGGCACTACAATTTTGGGTTTTAGCACAATTTGTTCCTTTCTTCCTTCTTGTAGCAACATTCTGTCTTCCTGTAGTAGTCATTCCTTCTCTTTCAGGGTCTTCTAACTATATGGAAGTGATGAGAAATGATGTAGAGGGTTTAGAGGATGCTTCTAGGGCTCAGAGGGAGTAGTGTAGGTTTGTGAAAATGGAGAGGATGTGCTCAGTGTGTTTTTTCAAGAAATTTTCAAGGTGAGAGAGAGTGCATAGTTTGTTCTTGAAAAATATTAATTTTTTCTTTATGAAATGGGATAGGTGAATGATGGATAGATAGTGTATATGAAGTGGATGGACAGCTTGGAGTGCTTTGGTTACTTTAGATTTGCACAAATTTCCTCTTTTAACTATTATCCCCATTCCTCGAGATCATCACCCTTCATAATTTAGCTTTTCCATATTGCATGAGTGAAGGAGTGAGTTGAAATTAACTATTTCAATGCGACTGAGATTTTTGAACCATCCTTAGCGTATAAAACCTCATCTCTCATGCATTGACAACAAATTTCTAACTATAATATGCTCAAGAGAAGAGGTCAAGAATATTGCATACCTGTAACTACCTCATGGTTGTTGGAGAGACATGCATGTTGATGCTGAGTTGATGATTGATCCATGGTCCTCTAGAGGTGATAATTTCCTTTGATTTCTTCTACACAGGTCTTCATAGCTTGGTGGTTCTAAGCCTTTGTCTTATAGTTACCATGACCAAGCTATCTTAGTCAAATTCGGCCTTCTTGGAGTGTTGGGATTAGAGATGGGTGATGTTCACCTTCATTATACCTTATTCCACCATTAGACAAATTTCCCACACTTCATTCTACCTTTCCTAGCATATCATAAGCTTGTGGCATGTTTCCTGCAGTAACAAAGTGTATCATGTAGTAGAATTAGGATATCCTGTAGTAGTACTACAAGAAACAACAAATTTGCCTTGTTTTGTCCATATCTCCCAAACAATAGAATGGATTGACCTGAAATTTTTTGAACATGTTTCCATCATCCTTATGCACGTCCCCATAAAAAAATTTTGGCCAATGGATGCACGAATCTAGAGAAAATTAAAAATGGATGAAGTTGATGGAGGTCGATTTCATGGAAACTTTGCACTAGAATTTTCTGAAATTTCTTGTAAATGTTACGATCATGAATATTCATCTCCCCATGAAACAAATTTTTAAATAGATTTACGAATATTGAGAAAAATAAAAAATTGTTGTAGGTTATGGAGGCTGATTTCTCACAAACCGTGCACTGGAATTTGTTGGAATCAATTGAGCATGTTACCATCATCCATATGCATATCCACCTATAACATATTAACAAATGGATGCATGGTTTTCAAGGTATGACAAAAATAAATTTATGCTCTATGTATTTATGTTTCCTTTAGTAAAACATACCATTGCTGTAGTATTTTAGGACAACAAGGAAATTGAATAGGAAAAGATTGAGAATGATGGGTGGATGGTGGATATAAATGAGGGTGACAGATTGACATGGCCTTGGCCCTTCTGAAGCATCTGAGAAAAGGAGGAGAAAGTCCAAGTTTGACTTCCTTCGACTAGAATTTTGACCAATTTTTTCCTTTTTCGGCGCCAACTTGTTTTTGTTGCTTGCAGATGTTAGATAGAACCTACATTCATAAGAGAGATACATGGAACGAAGAATTTTTTTTTTTTCCCTTTTTTTTTTTTTATTCTAGGCCTACTATCCACCTTAATAAGGTTTTCAACTCGTAGGTATACCTAGGCACCTCAAAGGAGGTTTTCACCTAAGATCTTTTCTTTTTCTCCTTTTTTTTCTTTTTTCCCAACCCATCAACTGCCTCATGGAGGTTTTCAACCAATGAGCCTATATCAGGCACCTCAAAGGAGGTTTTTTCTTGGGATTTTTATTTTTTCTCTTATTTTTCATTTTTATTTCTTTTCCTATCCTACTCTACTTGAAAAAAAGAAATCATTTTCAAGTGTAGGAATACATCCAATGAAGCCAAGAGCACATCAACATGGCAGATAAATTGATTTGTAGGCTTGAAATGTATTATTTGACATGTACCTGGATGTAAGAGACCGAATGCTTTTACTTTTATGATATCAAGCACAGTTGAAGAAGAGAGTATTGTTGCAACTTAATGATTATCTAGAACCATATTTCAATGTAGTTGTGATTCCCCTAGTCCACTTGCTTAGTTGGATCATCTTGGATGTCTTCTTCTTCCATGACCTTCAAATATTCCTCCTTTTGCTAACTGTTCTCTTGAAAACATGGAGGATTTGGTGGTAACCACGAGGGAACATTCTCAATCTCTCATTTTGATGTCTGCTCTTCATAAAATGCAGCCTATGATCCTTTGGTATTCTCATTTGAATATTCTTCTTCTGGATGTGGTCCTTCAATGATATCAAGAGAATCGCTTTTTTACAACACTCTTCCTGAGCTGATATGATTACCATTCACAACAAGAGGAGTTATTTGGAAATGTTGTACCTAAACATTGTAAGTGGGTTGAGTTACTTCATTGTGTGGGTTTGGAAATGGTGGTACAAGTAGTTGAGTGGGAGTGGATATTTCAGATGGATGTGGTTAGGTCTGTGGTTGTTGTGGAGGTGGATGGTATGGATAAAATGGAGTTGGATATGTAGGATATTGAGGATATTTTGGATGGATCCCATATGTTCCTTGCCAACCTTGTTGCCAATATTGGTTTTGGGGTTTAGATGGCCAATGTTGCCAAGGAAAGGGTGTTTTCCAATTACTTTGAGGTGGATATACATAACCTTGAAATTTTGAATTAGGCTCTTGCATCATACTAGGTTGACTAAGTGGCCATGGTCATCTTGGAGCTACATAACATAGTTCCATTGGCAATTTACCCATTGTCCTCTTGGTAAACTTCCTTCAAACTTGGTAATGATGGACAATATTTAACAGTATGTGATTATGCATGGACAACACAAATATCAACATCTTCTTTTTCTCCATCTTGCATTGTTAGCATTTCTATTTGTTGACTTAGATTTCTAATAATTTATGTTTTAAAGTTATCAAGCAAATTTCCAAGTTTAACTTGACTTGTTGATCTTGATGCTGATTGAATTACCCTTGCCCTTCCTCTTGATATGTGTTTGCATGTTTCACAAATTTCTTCAAAGGATAATTGGTATACATCACCTCAATTCATGAGACCAAGGAGATCAATCCACTCATCCCTAATTGTTCCAAGTAAGAGGGCTTTTAGTGTGCCAGATCCTAAATGATGAAGTTTTTCCCTATTAAATGTATACATGAACCTCTCTATTATATCTTCTACACTCTCATCTTCTCTTTTATTCATTCTAAAGGTTTCTTCTTTAAGATCATATTCTTTATATTTTTCTAGAAATACCTTTTGCATACCATTCCATGATCTTATTGAATTAGTCCATAAACTCATGGACCATTTAAGATATGTATCCTTCAATTTTTCTGGAAACAATCTCAATTTTTGAGTGTTTAATAAGTAACTATAAGATCTACAAACAATTTCAAATTCAAAGAGAAAGGTTTCCTATAGTACTACTACAGGAAATAACAGATTTTCTATAGGGACTTATAATTCATGGAATGACCAACCAAATCAAATACAAATTGGATGGGAAATATTTTTTTATTGACTAAGATGTCTTAAGTCTCCATTCCAAGTGGAATCACTCAAAAAGACCTCTGTTAACCCATGCTAAGAAATGGCAGAAACTTACTAGTCTAAAATGTAAAAAATTGAGAGCTAGTGAGCTAGTAAGTTTATCAAATGCCTAACCTAATCAAGTGAAATTGAAATGGGGTATTTTTTTTGTTAACTAGAATGTATTTTTGATCTAATACAAGTGGAACCCACTTGATTGAAGCTCGTTATAATTATCTAAAAAAATAAAATAAATTTAATGTTATTTTCCACAAAGGAGTTCCAAAAATCTAGATTTCGGAATAAACAAACTAATCCAAGTAGCTCAATGATTACTATGACTTTACAAATATTTTCAAAGGATGAAATTATTATTTTGATCCTGCAAAAGAACTTACATCAACCATTTAACCTAATCCTACGACAAGAAATCATTAATACTAAATGCAGAAATAGAAAGAAACAAGAACAAGAGATGCATGTGAATAAGAAGTGAAAAAAAGAAAAACAAATGATAAAAAATGTCTTTGAGGATCCTAGGATGGAAAATACCAAGGAAAATCAAAGTACTATGAAGGAGACTAATATTTAGAAGCTGACAATGACACCAATATTCATTATTTCCATCAATACAATTACATCCCTACAAGAAATGACAATGGAGCTGTAAAAATACGAGTTCTCTCCCCATGAATACTAATAAAAATCAATTCCTAGAGGAAAATTGAACCTGGTACTTATAAAAAATGATTAGGAATGATTCCCCATGAAAGGAGGAAGCTTTCCCCACCAAAATCCCTTGATTTGTCAATCTGGTTCCCAATATTAGGAATCTGCATTAAATGGCAGGGAACACATTCCTAAATTTTCTCAATCATTGGAGCTCCACATTCTGTGCCATAATTCCATAATATCTTGTTGATCTATTATTTAATATTGATCCTCCCGTAGTAGGGAGTAGGTCCCTAGATTATCTCCTCCTCCAAATCTCCATAATCTGCTCAATATTCTCATAATATTCCAAAAAAATAAATAATATTAGGCAAAAATAAATAATTATCCATAAAGCTTCCTAATGAACAAATTAAAGTTAAAAATAAATTATATAATGCAAAAAGAGAGGTTTAATGTGTTGAAGGATGGTCAGATGTGCCTTAATTTATGTCTAATTTAGAGGCCCATCATAACCCTAAAAAAAGGGGTGATGTTGCATCACTAATTTTCCATTGCAACATGGTTTTTCATGTCTTTCATAGTTTTGATATTTTATCTTTAATGGGCCATCATTGAAAAATGTTTGAATTTAACCCTTTAAAATAAAATAGGCAATTTTGCATCACCGCTTTTTCATTTCAATGTGTTTTTTCATGTCTTTCATAGTTATGATATTTTTTATTTAATGTTATGATTGAAAAATGTTTGAATTTTAACCTTCATGAAAAATGATGGTGATGTTGCATCACTACTTTTTCATTTCAACATAGTTTTTCGTGTCTTTCGTAATCATCATATTTGTTTTTTAATGTCATGGTTAAAAAATGTTGGAATTTTATGCCTGAAATGAAAAAAGGGTGATGCGGCATCAACAAAATTTATAATAAACATGAAAATTGTGAGTTGATGCAACCTCCAAAAATACGAGAACTTGGCAAAGTTCTTGTTAAGTTCTAGGTGACATTGTTTTTCCTTCTAAGAATTTTTTTATGAAAAGATCTTGGAAATTAAGGGCCACTGTTCCAAACAATTATAACACTTTGACTCCTAATACAAGATCAAAACCAGCCATTTGGATTGAAATAATGGTACTAACCAATAAATACTCCACCATATTCAGCTTAATATTATTGCACTTCCCTTAACAACTTATGGTACCTCCATCTGCAATCATCACTTAGAATTATGGGGCTAGATATAAAATGAAATTAATAATTTTTTCCAAATTTGTAATTGGTGAAGTTATGGGTACTACGTAAATCAATCAAATCTTTTACCCTTCCTTCTGATATGTCCTTCTATCTTGAGGGTTTGTTGACTAAATATGTTGTCCATTTCATGACAAGATATTGTTGGAGTAGTCACATTAGTATTAGATGACGTGAAGTTTCCACTTCTTGATCTTCTTCTTCTTCACAATCTATGTAGAATAATTTATTGTCAATGAATTTATTCCCTTTACTGTACTTGCTTTCATAGTACAAAGATAGTCCCATTTATTTTCATTCATCCATTTGCTGAGGAGACCACCTTGTTTGTTTATGAAAATGATCATGATTTTCTCTCTATTTATTAGTCACCAATTTTCTAGTGACCATATTTTTAATTTCAAATTTCCTTTCCAGATTGAAAGCATGCTCTAGAGATTTAGGCTCAAAGAGATTCACCTCATGTTATATGCTTTCCATTAAAGTTCCCATAAATAGGTCTAACAAGTTATCCTCTGAAATATTCATTACTGTGAGACTCAATTTGTAGGATTGTTAAATGTGCTCGTAACTATACGTTTTTGTCGAAAAACTACCAATTGATTAAAAATGAGTTTCCCTTAATACCCCCACAATTTTCTATCATTTCCTCTATAAAAATGGACCAAGATATAATAGAATCATTTTTTCTTTAACAAAGCCATTGATACCATACATGTTGGTCTTATTCTAAAAGTATGGATGCAATATTCACCTTTGGTAAGGATGCCTCCTAGTGTATATCAAAGTGTTTCTCCATCTGAAATATCCATGTTAGAAGATCATTACCATCAAATTTCCTCATATAAATATTTATAATGTACCCATTCCTTGCTGCTAACTTGAATCCCCGATGATGTGAATCTTGGATTGAAAATTCATGATTATGGTTCTGCAATTCAAAATTTTTTCTAGCCAATTGTTATAGCATACTCCCCATATGAAATTGATTCTCAGCAGTGTGCTTCTCCTTATGTTCATTATTTCCTTGGATCTCCACATCCCTTTTAGGAAGTCTCTCCAAGGGAATAATTTCCATGGCAAACATGGATTTTTGTATTTCTTTCTTACTTTCATTCATCCTCTTTTCTATTCATTTTATCCTCTTTTGTATTCCTTTCTTATTTTCATTCATCTTCTTTTATATTCCTTCTATCCTCTTTTTTGTTATTTCATTATTTTCATTAATATTATTTTCTATTCCTTATATCCTTGTTTATATTGTTTCCTTATTTTAATTCATCTTCTTTTCCATTTCCATTTTAAGCCTTTCTCGAGAACCTGAGAAATCACGTTTTTTAGCATACTACCATCCATTTCATTTATTTTCTTCTTCAATTGAGATAACCTAAATTATAAGTATTCAGTTTCTTCATGAGTCAAGGATGGGCATTTAGTATATTTAATTGATGTAGTAACTTTCTTTGGATGGATGTTAGAAAATAATAGTATCCCTCCTCTTTATTACAACAAAGAAGGCGATATTTTAATAAAAAATTAGGTCACTAGTATGTTACGCACCATAATTTGGAGAATATAAGAATGATTGAAGATTTAATGGTATAACTCTAATATTTGATCCCTTTTGGATCTAAAAATTTGTTTTGTAATACTCTAATATTTAGTTTATGAAATTCCAGATGTGTGAACTGAATCTCATGTGCCAACTTAAAGATAGTAACTTTCCATAAACTTGTTGATTTTTTTTGCCTCTTCCCACAAGAAAGCTTACATAGCATGACATGTGTTAAATTATTCAAATATAATTACGAAACTTGTACATGAGGTACTTCTATATGTCTCCTAAAATTCCTAAATATTTCACAGTATGAAAATTTCCAGACAGGAATATATAGCAAAAATATCAATATGACTTTTTTAAAATTTATTTCGTGATTATTCAAGAAATGTAAATTCTATAGGGTGTAACTTTAAAAGTGTAGAAAAAATGATTATGAAAATGGAACCAAATATTCCTGGAGAATTATCCTCAATATGGTCCAATTTTCCTTTTATGATGCAAAACATTATAGCACAAATGCCAAACTCACCTATTTGAGACTACTTTTTAGAGCATATAGAAACCATAAATTCCGTTGAGAATATATCTAAAATGTAGAAAAATAATATTTGTAACTTTTACTAGATGTTCACCACAAGTTCACCTCAACATGGTCCAATTTTCACAATCTGAAGCCTCACAAAGAAAATATTATTGCAAAAATTCAAAACTAATTTGCTTGAGACATAATTTAGGATAATTAAAAAACCCTAACATCCTTGGACCATATATCCAAAAATATATTGATCCAAGATCTAAAACCTAAACAAAATATTTCTCGAGATGTCTTCTCAATCTTTTCTAAGTTTCACCATCTAAAATCTCCCCCAAAAATAGTTATAGCGAAAATCCTACAAAGACTTGTTTGAAGAAGCAAAACCCTATGATCAAGAGATATGAAACCAAATGTTCTGATCCTTTCACCTTATAATGATAAGAAGTTGATAATTAATTTCTTATTTTAGAGAAAAGCCTCATTTCACAATAAATGCAATTGAAAAGATAATATTTGATGATCTTAAGAATAGGCCTTATATATATATATATATATATATATATATATATATATATAGATAGATATATATATATATATATATAGGAGACAAATGGTACAATTATAATAAAATAGGACCATGAGGGGTCCTAGCCTACATAAAAATATAACAATATAAATGTAATCACTCAATATCTAGGGCTTCATAAAGGTTTTTCAGGTTAAAATTGGGATTATATAGGGCTTATACCATATGTCACTTATCCTCCTCCACAAGCTAACTCAACCACTACTTGGCATTTCCACGTAGTATTTCCATGTCACTACTGATGTCATAGTATGGAAAATTTTAAATTCTAAAATTTATAATTCCTTTTTCATACAATAAGGCTTATTTTAAAAAATTTCTGTATACATGAACTTTATAGCTTCACTACTCTAATTGATCCCTCACCTCACTGATTATGAGCTCGTAATTATTGACTTGAAATTTGTATTTATCATTCTTAGTGACTTTCATCCGAAATTGATAATTTTTACCTAACTCCATCCCTTGCGGAATTCTGTCAAATAGTTTCCATATAATATTTAATATTTCCTCTACAAGAAACGTTGGATCCATACGCCAGGCTGTGTTGTAACATGGGCTTTGATACCACTTTATAACACCCACAACCACCTATTGGGATATCTCAATACTGTTGTAGCCTGGTTTTTCTAAAGTTTTACTTTAATTTATTTCATGTAACATATCTTATGCATGTCTAATGCATTCTATAATGCAATGAACTCATATACAAGAATTAATTTTCATAATAATTCCATTTAAATTACTATTCATACACAACACATAAAAACACATAATTAGTTATAATGGGAGTCATATAAACATTAATATATATAATAAGAGACATCGACTAGGTACAAACCTCAGACGTTCCACCTAACCATAAAACAAGTGCTCATAATCCCTTAGGCATAGGTCAACCCTAAGCTAGGCATTCAACTCCATATGGTAGTGGCTTACCTAAGCTAGGTACATATCAATATCATACATAACTAGTTCAAGGTACTAAACCCAACAAACTCCAACCAATAAACTCACATCCCCCATCAAACCCAAAGCCTAGGTAGTGCACACCCTTCTTTGGATGCGTTGTCTATTATAACACTACCCTTCTTAGGTGTCCAACTTACCTGAACAAGGATGTTTAAGAGCCCCATGGTTTCCAAGAATACCAAATACCTCAAAGGTCTCAAATTTCCCATTCACCTCACACCATGGAACCTATTCCATTTACCATGAATACCACTCAGACTTTAATTGGGGTCTATCTCGTCACAGGCTTGCCCTTATTTACCCTCGAGGGATTCTAGTCACCTCCCCCTAGTTAGATGATGTAATGTGTGTGTAATGATTTTGACAACCTTCACTTTTATGGACATGTCATTCTTTCGATACTTGACGCTCTCTAAAGTCACTTTATGGACCTTGGTAGAATCATGCCCACTTTTTGACTTAGACTTGTTTTAATAATAGAATAGTCACCTAGGATGAAGTCCTTTCATTAATTATCCCTTATCCCCCCTTTACAATCGTGGATCCTTGTCCCCCAAGACTATTTTTCTCGACCACTTCTGGTGTAGTGGTGTGTTTTATTAATATGCACATGACTTCATGTTTACAAAGCTAGGATCTTAGGCCCCGAAAAATATGAACACAAGCATACTAGCTTGAAACACACATGCACATGGGAACACTAGCCCCAAAGTAGTTTTTGGCTGACTACCCTAAACTTTATATGTACATCACACACATTGGTCATCCTAGGGATGTTACATAACCTGTATGACACTTGTCCAATCATACGAATAATCTTGTAGGGCCTATATAATATTAGAGCTAATTTCTTATTATTTTTTTTTCTTGAGTATATATTTCTTATAAGGTTGTGGTCTCATAAATACTTAATCACCCTCGTCAAATTTTCCTTCACTTTGATGTTGATTCACTTGTTAATTCATGTTGTTTTGTTCCTCCTTAAGAGTTCAAATTTTCTTTAGTATTCTACATACGCGAGTCTATTTCTTGTACTTTGGACTTATCTTGTAAAAAATATGAGTCCATGGATATTTCATATTTGAAGAATAAAATCATATATAACCCTATAAATGTCCGTTTATGAATTATATTTGACCATATGTTAATGGATGATATGTTGAACTCATCGCTAGCGTTGTTCCACTCATATTCCATAATTATCTCCAAAAATTACTTGTGAATTTTGGATCTTTGTGACTTACTATTACTTTAGGAAGACCATGAAATTTATGAATTCCTTTATGAAAACTTATACCACTTGGCTTTCTATGTATATAATTTGAATTCCACAAAAATGTGCAATTTTGTGTCTATCAATGATGACAAAAATGGAATGTTTATCTTCATATTCTGGTAAGCCTATAATTAAGTCCATTGATATTTCTTTTCAGGTTCGATTAGGTATGTGTAATGGTTGAAGTAACCCTAGAGAATTTACTATCTCTATTTTTTTGGCATAACTCATTTTCACTTAAATTTTTTTAAATATCTTTGTTCATTCCTTCCAAAAAAATATACTTTTTTATCATTCAATATGTTTTAAGGAACCTACATCCCCCATTAGAGAATCATGGGATTCCATTAAAATATTTTTCTTCAACTTTGATTAAGGGCATAAAAATATCCTACCCTTGTATAATAGTATATCTCCTTTCAATGCTCGATGTTCCATAGAATTCATTCCTTTCTTTTTAGATTGTATTTTTTTCAGTATTGTTGTCATTTTGCCATTCATGGTGAGCTTATTCCATCCATATTGGGATAGAAAATGTAATAAAATATAATATCAGAGATTGTTCTATTCTATAAATAACATCCACTACCACATTGTCTTTCCCCTTCTCATAGATTATTTTAAAAAGATTTGCATTTTGTTGCTCTTGTAATGAAAATATTTTCTCGAAAAAGTAATTTAGTCTATCAAAATATATATTGAATTTAAAATGTTTCCCAAAAAGATAATACCTCCCAATGACACTTTAATTTATGCCATTTTCTTAGTCTCCCCTTTTTGTTGATGATGATATCTAGAAGGATTTTTACTAGGAGGATTGCTTTCAACTATTAATTCAATTTGATTTTCATTGTCGTTATATAGAGGTATACCTTCAAAATTTTCTTTGGAGACCATATGGTTATTTTCCAAGGTTCCTTTTAATCGTTTGTGAATATTTTTATCTTCCTTCTTAAGATCTGAAGAATACAATTTAACCAGAATTCTGTTCCTACCCGTTTTTAGGAACTTTTCCATTCTATGAGAGTTGATGGATTCACAAGGTATAAATTTTAATCATTTTGTCTCATATTGAACTCATTCCAATTAAATTCTCATGAATACTTAATTATAGTTTATAGAAATTATACCCAATGTTATCAACCATTGAATTCCTAAAACAACATTTACACCTTCGATTGGAATGGCATACATGGAGATTTATGATTTATATTTTCCAATACTCATTTCAAGGTTATGGAATTTTCCCACAATACTCCCTTAATTGAAAACTAGAAACTGACGATTTTTCATTGGATATACAAAAAATTTGAGGAACTATGTAATATTTTATTAATGAAGTTATTGGTACTGCCTTAGTCAATAAGCATTGTGAATATTTTCTTCTTAATTTAACCAACAATAATAAGGGTTTGAGGAGATAAAAGAAACATGAATGCATGAACATATATCTCGCACTTATTTGAATCAATGTTGTGTACAATTTTTGTATATATTTCCTACTTTTTAAGTTGGCAAGTTATTCCTCACTTCCTTGTGTAGATGCCTCCCTTTCCTCTTCATCATTATTTTCCAAGGTGAACAATTTTGTTTCTTGACATTTATGTCATTTTGACCATTTGTTGTTACAACCAAATCATATTCCTTTTACACTTCTTCCCTCCATTTCCTTCTATTCTATTCTAGTAGGTTGAGGTAGTATTGTCTTATGGAACCAAAAATGGTATATGCTTCTTGTATATTCTCCCATGGTAGGCTTGTGTGTATCCTTAATCTTTTCTTGAGTATGACATGAAAACTGCATAACCTCCATAAATTATCTTACTATTTTAGGAAAAATGAATGTTTAATGTCTTCTTTTAATCCACCCATGTAAGATTCCAATAAATGTTGATCACTTATGCTATATTCCCTTGTGGCCAAAAACACAAAATTCAGAATTATTGTCTTCAATATCACCAACTTGCTTGATTCTTTTGAGTTGACTGAAATAATCTTCTTCCCACGGTTTTCCATATTGAACTTATAAGCCTCTTGTAAATAAACCCCGTGTATAATGATAAAAATGGGGTTTCCTTTTAAACACCGATTGACACCAATGATAGGGTTTATCATGAAGTTCAAAGTTGATACTTGAAAGTTTCACTTGCCATCCAAATATTATGAAAAAAAAAAAAATCCATTTGGTGTAGCCAGTAAATACCCATGTTCCATCAAAATCCTTTAATTCAACATTGGGAAGGTTCACTCCTTTAGGAAACCATCCACGAGTAGCTCCATAATTAGAGTCAAATCCACTTGGAAAATTCTTTTTATTGGCAACTTGTTTAACTTGAATATTACCTTTATTTTCATGAGTCCCTTCAAACACATTAATAATTTTATGGAACCTTCCATTTACGCTTATAGAATATTTTATTCCATTTTTTTCATATTCTTCTCCATTTCTTCCATTTTTTTCTCCATTGTTTGTTTGATACCCCTTTTAATTGATTCTTAAAACTATGATAATCGACTTTCCAATTACCTAGTAATTAAAATATTCTATTTCTTAATGAGTCATGGATGAACCTTCAAGAGGTTTAATAGGTGCAATAAATTTTGCTTATTTATTTGGAGGCATGTGGGATGATAATAATAATGATAGTCCTCTTTATCACAACTTTCAGTTACCTAAAATACAATGGATCTTCTAATCAGAAGTTATGTGACTTGTAAGTTATGCACCTTAAAACCTTAATTTGGAGAATATCCAAATGGTTTACTTTTTTCTTGATATATATCTGATATGTGAGCTCTTTTGAGCCTCAAAATTTGCATTCATAGATATTTATTCTCCCCAATTTTGTAGGTTTGACCAAAATTTGAGATTCCAAGTGAAATTTATGGCAACTTTGCTAACATTGTTTATTTTTCACCTCTTCCAAAGAGAAAACTTGTATAGCTTAGCACATGTCAAATTATTCAAATATAATTCTAAAATATGTATATCAGGTACTTTGTTATGTCTAAAGTTTCTTATTCCATGATATCACAAAAACAGGTTATTGAAAACATTCCAAGCTCACATGTTTGGAACTGATTTTATGATTAGTCACAAACCCTAACTTCCATGGAGTGTATCTCAAAAAGTATAGTGAACCAAACTATGAAATTCTAAAGATATTTTTTGTAATATCTCACATCAATATGGTTCAAATTTGACTATATCAAATTTCCTATAAAACTATTTATAAAAAAAATTCCAAACTAACCTATTTGAAACTAAGTTTTGGAGCATTTAAAACCCTAGCTTCCTCATAAAATATATCTGAAATCATGCTTATACAAGATATGAAATTTTAACAAATTGTTCCCTAAGATCTCACCTTAATATTTTCCAAATTTCACTATTTGAAATGTCCTAGGAAAAAATTTATAGCAAAAATTCCAAATTGACACATTTGAAACTAATTTCGAGAAGCATTTAGGAACCCTAACTTCCTCAGAGCATATCTATAAAAGTATAGAAAAAATGTATAAACTTAATTAGATGCTCCCCAATATTTTTCCTCAATATGGTGCAAATTTCATCATTTGAAACATACCAAAAAATAAGTTATAGAAAAAATATGAAGATGACCTATTTGAAGCAGCAAAACCCTAGGTTCATATGCTCTGATACAAAATGGTATGAACTTGTGGCTTAAAAATTATAAGAAACTAATAATAAGAATCCAATTCGCGGGATAAACCCCCTTTTACAATGAATATGATACGCGAGATAAGGTTTGATGGTCTTGAGACTAGGTCTCCTTAGCGTATGTTTCTCTCTCTCTCTCTCTCTATATATATATCTATATATAGATAGAGAGAGAGAGAGAGATGTAGATACGAAACAAAAGGTACAATTATAATAAAATAATACCATAAAATGTTTTATCCAACCTCCTAATATAATAATTGAACTAATAATAAATGCTTATTAAAGCCTTGAAATAGGACTAAATCCATAATAATGTATATAAAAAATAACATTAGATAATTAATTTTCCAATTATATAATGCTAATCTATAAATAATTAGTAGAAAATGCACGAATAATGCAATAATAATTCTAATATGTAGATATAACTTTTATACAATATATCATTAAAGTTAAATATTTAGTCCCCAAATTAAATAGTAATAAGCTCTCTATGTGTGGGGAGCAAATAGTGCTCATACTCTAGTTCTCATTTCCATACGAGTAGTTACCAATAATCATAATGGGGTATTCCTCTAAATGATTATCATTTTCTTCCAATATTCCTAAGCATTTATGTCAGTATTTATTCAAAGGTATAGTAAAAAATTAATTGTCGTAGTGTATTTATTCAAATAGAGGCTATAACTCCAAATCACATTAATAAAGCGACAAGTAAAATATGTTTTTACATGCAATTAATTCCCATTGTCCACTGGAATAGTCTGATGAACTCTAAATCACTCTGAACATTTTTGGAGAACGAGTGACTATTCAATTTCTAGATCACAATTTTAATGATAATTACTCTTTGATTTTATGAAGGGAAAAAATGTTTTAATTCCACAACAATACAAAAATGTTTTAATTCCAAGTATTCCTCTACAACATTATTTGAGAATTCACTCATATATTTTTATTTTGCAATGTATTATTTTAAGATGTAACTCGAAAACAAAAATTTTGAATGGGAATGAAAGATGCTCAAAATATTTAATCTTGTTCTGAATTCATTTTCCACAAGATTCCAAGCATATGAAGGATACGAGGTTGACCTATATGTGAAGCTATTGAAGGATGTTGTCTCTAGCAAGAAATCAATTTTAATTATCTAATATAAGTGTAATTCATATAAAATGCCTAGGAATGGTGAGAGGATTATAAACTTAATATAACGAGTTAGAATGAGAAATCTAGTTGAGTAAAGGAAAACTCTTTTACTATAGACAATAAACTTATTAAACTAATTTATTAGATAGTTTGAGTTTTTTTTGGTTGTGATTAGAAAAATAATGGCGAGTAATGGACTCTAAGTAGACATGAATATATTTATAGTCCAAAATTTATTATTACAATTTAGTGAAAATAGGTAGTAACAAAAGTATTGTCATAGAATAACCACACAACAATCATATAACGATTAATGACTCAACTTTTTTTTTTTTTAATGACAGATATCCAAATGGAAAAACTAAATTTGAATGACGAGGCTTAATACTTATATAAATAGATATCCAAATGGAAAAAATAAATTTGAATGGCGAGGCTTAATACTTATTCTTGAAAATTTTAGGGCTGTAATGTAGGCTCATGGATCTTTGGGCCATATAGAAAGTCACATAGCCATGATCTTGTTCTACATCCTCTCCTTTCTATAAAATCCCCTTTACATGTCAATCTACAAGAATGTATATGAAGCATTGGTGTATATGAAAAACCAAGCTTCCTTGTCCCGCCATTTCCTATTGGCTAACTTCTCTTTACCTATTTCATCATTTTGTCATGCATTTTATTTTTATTTTTTGATTTAATATCTTAATTATTGAATTGTCATTCCCCATTTCTTAAACCTCATCTTTTGTTGAGTTTTTGTGTGTATTGCAACTTGTCCCATTCATTGTTTTATTTTAAATACATTTTAGATCACCTAACCACAATAAATTTGAACATTGTTTCTTTCATCATTTGTTCACCATTACAAACATCTTTAAATGTTTTTATAACTAGTTTGTCAGGTAGAGGTGTAAATACAACTTGGATGACATTTTGTTAATGTGAAACCATATTTAATACAATGAGTTGAATTTTGTATTAAACTTTTAAGATCGCCATTGTGATTTTGTATTGTATTTTTTATGTAATATTTATATTTTATTTACAAGGAAAAACATTCTATACAATTTTGTATCCAACATTGTTGAAGGAGAGTTTCTGAGCCAAAGCATCATTCTAAACTCTTCAATTTTTCTTTTCCGAGTGTTTTGGAGAGTATGTATAAAATTTGTTTATTTTTGGAACAATATGCTCAAATTAATAGTCTTGGAATTGACACCTAATCTTTGGGGTTAGGAAATTTATGTAAATAATGTAAATAGAAAATAAAGAGAATAGGAATATGAAGAGACATTGGGAGGTGAAGCCTAAGAGTATCTCCCTCCATGTATATATTTATGAGAAATATTAATGAAAAATGCAATTCTCATTGTTGACTTACCTCCTGCCCTAAGATTGTATTAAAGCTAACTCTAGTTCCATCTATTCCCTTGTAACTCCATCCTGCCTATGTTCTACCTATTTTGTAGATCTAACACCTCTTCCATATCTTTTGATGCTCAAACCCACCTTCTATACACTTACATATGTGTTTTTAATATTCTAGGCCTAAACGTTACCTGAACGCATACTCCTGAATGTTTTTTGTTACCATGCATATTGCTCTGCATATTTTTAATATATTACTATTTCCAGATAGTACTGCTACCCTCGTAGGGGAACCCAGTCCTCCCCTCGATGCATTTTTCCAGAGATTCACATTCAACCTATACATAGTCATGACTCATATTTCCCATTCTCCATCTTGACTGGTATTTCCTATTCACCCTTTTGCATTCTCCCATCGTGAAGGTATTGCATGGTAATACACTATATCGTTATCGTCTCCCCTAAATGTTGTATCATTTGGTGATATGTTACATTGTTTGGTGATACCTATAGTTACCATTGCAAACAACTCCTGGTTCTCCTGTCACAATGTTCCCCCTACCCACTATGTAGTGGAACTCCCAATCCCTTTGGTTAATGACCGAATGTTAATACTTCACTTTACCACAACGCTCCTCCTCCCACCGGTCACCATACGTTGATCCTCCCATCGCCTCTGTGTTATACGTTGACCCTCTTACCCCATATAATACCCTCCCCGCATACACCCTGCCCCTTATAACAACTCCCCCAAGTAATACCCTTTTCCAAAAAGAAAATACACCATAATATTTCTTTTACCACCAGAAGTGAAATTTTTCGCAGTATATTGCGAGCAAAGTATATTTTTTTTTTACAGAGTACACAGTCTTTAAGATGGATTCAATGATATCAACTATTGGAGTAGCCCTCTCTAGAAAAGAGAAATATCCATAATGGTCAAGTAATATTAAACACACTCTCATTTTTAATGAGTTGTGGAAAGGAATTTGTGAAGGAGAAGGAGATAATGAACCCAAAAATCCCACCTCATATAAGGAGATCGCCATTTGGGAAAACAAGAACAACAAGGCCTATGCTTTGATTGCAACATATGTAAATGAAGAGGTGAGTCACCATATTTCACCATTTTCAAATGCTTTTGAAACCTTACAGAAGTTGAAGGAAGTCTATGACTCACACTCTAAACTTGAAGTTGTCCAATTGGGGATTAAATTGTTCAGTCTTGAATTGAAAAATGATGACCCTCTTGCTTTAGCATAAGAAGTAAGATCTATTATGCATGAGATTAAAAACACTGGTGTTCAAATATAAATGTCACTCATAGCTTATTTCAAGGCACTATATACCACTTATTCAAATTATCTTGAGTCATTGCAAGCAAGTGGAAACCTCAAGGAGATTACCTTTGACTCCCTTGAGAAGAAGTTTTCTAAGAAAGAGAAGGATTTTGGGAAGAAGACAAATCTTCAACCTTCTGAAGAAGTTGTGTGTCTTCCACATAGAGAGAATAATCATGCTCAAGATTATTCTAGAGGAATAGGTGGCTGAAGAGGAAGAGGAAGCAAACATTTTAGAGCCAGGGGTGGCGGACAGTTTCAAGGAGAAAAATCTAATCTTCATTGCGTACGTTCCAATAGAGATGGACATAATGTATCCACATGTAAGTTTCCTTGAGACAAAATTGAGAAGGAAAGAAATGAAACCAAAGGTAAAACCCGTGACAAGGAGAAAGGTAAAGCACCCGAATCCGCTCACTATGTTATGGCACATTGCAATATTAGAGTAATTGAAGACTTGTTTAATGCTTCACTTGCTCCTTGGAAACATGATTGGTTGCTTGATTCAAGAGAAACTTGACACATGAATTTTAGAAGAGTCTGTTTTGAATAATTTAATAACAATGTTGATGGAGTAGTATAATTTTCAGACAAATCAAAACTCAATCCATTAGGGCTTGGCACCATTAGGCTCAAATTCCCTGGTCTTCCAAACTTTCTTCTACGTGTTTTTTTATGCCTCCCAAGGTTGAGGAGAAACTTGTTGTCCTTGGTCCACATTCGCTAGCAAGGAAACTCCATTCATATTTTTTATGGTAAGGTTGAGGTGAGAAAAGCATAAGATCATTCACTTGTCATGACAGGGATAGAAGAAGAACTACTCCTGAAGCTGCAAGGTACCTATGCTCGTGAATGAAACTTCTCATACAATTCTCATTATGATGAAGGTACACTTCCATAAAGTCTTTTATGGCATGCTATATTTTCACACATGAATTATGACAACCTTCGTATGTTGACGAAAATTTGTGTTACCAGTTTGCCTACAATTTCTAGGAAACTTAAGCAATGTGATGCTTGTATTCTAGGAAAGCATAGCAAAAAGTATTTTTATGATTCACATTCCAGAGCATATAGAAAAATTGAAATCATTCATTCAGAGTTATGTGGCCCAATGCTTGTTCCTTCTACAAATGGAAATAAATATATGATGACATTTATTTATGACTACACGAGAATGTGTTGGTTTATTTATTGAAGAAAAAATTTGATTATTTTCAAACATCCAGGAAATTTCATGCATGGATTCAAAATGATGCACAATCTCATATTGGATCTATTTTCACTGATAATGGAAAACAATACACTTCAAATGAATTTAAAAACTATCTTTGCTTGCATGGGATAAATCATCAAAAAACTATGCCATATAATCCCCAATAGAATGGAGTAGCTAAAAAAAGGAACTTGACAATCTTAAATATGGTACATTCCATGATGTTTTTCAAGAATCTAAAATTGATGTTTTGGGTTGATGCAGTTCTATGTGTTATGTATGTAAAGAATATATTTCCAGCTAATGCTATTAGAAACAAGACTACTTATGAAATGTGGTATGGCCACATTCCTTTGGTAAAGAATCTCAGGGTCTTTGGTTCCACTTGTTATGCCTTGATACCAAAGGAACAAAGAAACAAACTTGGTGCAAGGAGTCATAAGTGTATCTTCTTGGGATATTTAAAGAACTCCAAAGCATATTGTCTCTGTGATGAAGTTAATAAGAATTTTGATGAAAATGTTGTTGAGTGACAACTTGATTGCTTGGATAGATTCAGACATGCAAAGTCATTTCAATAATTTGATAATAAAATTCCACATCTTGAAGGGGGGATTCCTATACTAGATTAGTCTGTGGAGTATTCTTCTGAAGAACTCTCTCCCCCCACTTGAAGCTCCAGCCACTAATGAAAATTTGAGTGATGTGATTGATAGAATTGGGAGAATCAATCTTGATTCGACCCCAACTCAACGAGCTGAGCATTCTGGGTGATATCATAAAGGTCCTCCAAAATGGCTGACAAAGACACTTGAAAGTGTTCCTCCTTATGAGGTTGGAAAGATAAGAACATGAAATTCAACTAGGAAAAAATGGAGGTGATGTAGACGCTTTTGATTCACCTATTGATATGGATGTTTCTAGTGATTGTGAACGAAATTTGTCTACAGGTTTTGAACCAACTTCCTTCAAAGAAGTCACTTCTCATGATGAATGGAAAGGAGTGATGTAGAAGGAGTATTATGGCTTCATAAAGTATGGCACTTGGAAGCTGGTTGATCCTCCATTGGGAACTAAACCAATTGGATGTAAGTGGGTCTATAAGAACAAGTATAAATATGATGGTTCACTTGACAAGCAAAAAACCAAGCTTGTGGAAAAAGGTTATGCACAGAACAAAGGGGTCGATTATGAGGAGAATTTTTATCCCATAGAAAAATGGGCTAGCATCCAAACACTCTTTGCCTTGGTAGTTCAGAATGGTTCGAAAGTACATCAAATGGATGGAAAAAACTACTTTCTTGAATGGAGATATGAAAGAGAATTTTTGTATGTCCCAGCTAGAAGGATTTGTTGTGAAGGGACAAGAACACAAAGTATGAAGGCTTGTGAAATCCTTGTATGGCCTCAAGAAATCACTGCGACCCTAGTATTAAAAGTTAACTGAGCATCTTCCGAAACTCAACTTCTAACATTATGGTCTTGATGATGTAACTTTGTTTGTCAAGAAAGTTGAAAAATAATTGTATATCTTGTGGTGTATTTAGATGATCTTTTGATGATAGGGAATAATGAGAGCTACATTGCATCCATAAAAAAGGAATTGAGGAAAGGTTTTGAAATGCCTGGCTTGGGCTATCTTCACTGCTATCTTGGTATTGAAGTAACTCAACATCTAAAGTTTATATTCCTCTCTTAGAAGAAGTACATTGGAGATATGTTTAATAGGTTTTTCCATGGTCGAGTGAAATCATTTGACTAATCCAATGGAACACAACTTGAAGCTCACATCCATTGGAGGAAAACAATTTGAGCATGCAACGAAGTATAAACATATTGTAGGAAGTCTTAACTACCATGAGTATTACGAGACCAAACTTTTACTTTTCTATGGGAATCCTCTCTATGTTTATGCAAAAGCCTTATGAGGGACATTGGTCTATTGCAAAAAGAGTTTCAATGTACTTGAAGGGAACTCATGACTTTGGAATCAGGTATACACAGGTGGGCAACCTCAACTTGATTGGATATTCAGATTCAAAGTTAGATGGAGATAAAGAAACTAGGGTATCTACTTCATGTTATGCTATGAGTCTTGGATCAGGATCTGTCTCCTGGAGGTCACACAAACAATCAATTCCGTCAGATTCCACAATAGAGGCAAAATATGTGGGAACAACTGAAGCAACAAAGGAAATTGTGTGGCTTAGGAAAACTCTGGAGGATTTGTAGGTGAAACAAGTGCATTCAAATCCACTCATGATTGACAACACTTCTGCAATAAATTTGGCAAAGAACCTAAAGTTCCATGATCGAAGGAAACACATCAATACAAAATACCATCTAATTTGACATCATGTTGAGTCTGATACAATCCATCTAAGCCATTTTTCCACAAATGAGTAGATTGCAAACATATTCACCAAAGCGCTTGGAAGAGAAAAGTGTGAAAGATTTAGAATGATGCTTGGACTCACCAACATCCCTTTAGATTAAGTGGGGGGTGGGGGGGGGAATGTTGACACCTAATATTTGGGATTAGTAAATTTATGTAAATGGAAAATAAAGAGATTAGGAATATGAAGAGAGAGTAGGAGGTGAAGCCCAAGAGTCTCTCCCTCCATGTATATATTTATGAGCAATCTTAATGAAAAAATACAATTCTCATTGTGGAGTTACCTCCTAGCCTGAAAAAAAACCACATGATACCAAATTAAGTGATACTTTGTGTTTATGATCTGAATGGAAAAATTAGTGTTTGTTGTGCTAAATTCCAATTCAGAATAGTAAGCAAAGTGCTTGAGGATTACGAGGTAAATTACAAGTTTTACATGAGTTTTTTTGTCGTTATATGCAATTCATGAGCTTAAAACATGAATTAAAAAAGCACTGAACAACAACATAATAGTAATACACTCAACAATTGATAAAGGAGTTCACCTCTCTTGGGCTACATCTTCTTGGTCCAACTTCCAATGGCTTGACCTAATCTCATTATGCTCAAAATACTTCAATGATAAAGAGTACATAAAGTGTGCTGACCAAAAGAGTGGGTAGTTTCCCCTTCAAGGAAACATTGTTCTGCAATTAACTCTCACTCTGAGAAACATGAAAACCTATAGTTAGTCAGGAAAAAATTGGGAAGAAAAGGGTTCTCTAATCAAGACCCCATACTCCATCTAACAATGCGCATAATCAGTACAACAATTCACCTGAAGTACTAAAATAGAGCTTTGCTCAAATGCATAATGATAAAAGAGAACATGAGCTACGCCATAGATGTATAGCTTTTGCAGAAAACATACGAAGGATGGAAAATCCCTACAAGGTGCTCTCCATTCTCAAAAGCCTTCAAAAACTGATTCAACCTCCTGGTTGATCCTAGCACCCATAGACTTAGACCTGCAAAACGTCTCTTCACATGTTCTCCAATGGCTCAAAAACCTATTCCATTGGCTTTAGAAGACCCAAAAGTGTCTAAGTAGTCTCTTTCTGAGCTCAATTTGGATAAAAACTGAAGGCATTATGCACTCTCCAAGTTTTGCTACTACTTGACCCACAAATTTGCCAATTTCAGCTAACTTCCCTATAATTTCGCCTTATTTTCCGCTAACAAAGCAACAAATTGGCACAATCCCGACATAATTTGTGGGATCATTAAATCTCCCAATGACACCTGTGCGCGCCCTCCTGGTCACATGGTCCCCCCACGTGACCTGGGGCTAGTTCTTGTAGTTTAGCTCCCTCCGAATGGACCCTTGGTTCCTGGGCTATGGTTGCATGCATTTGTTTTAAGGTCGCAAGGGGGGGTGTTTTGGAGAATTTAGCATCTACGGATAAATACTAATTCCCTAGAAAAGTAGCTATATCTAGAACAACAATTGAAAGTGTTTTAGACTTTTCCTATAAACAATAGATAAGATGAGAAGATAGAAGGCCTACCTACAGTTCCACTTCTCTCTCGTCTCACTTGTATTGATTCCATCGCTCCTTCCCATACTTAATCTGCTTGAGAAGTATCCTGTAAACACAACAAAAGACAAAAAAATGTTCAAATCATATGATTTATTGAATATAAGTGAAAGGTATCAGATACAATTCACACATATAAGCATTATGAAACAATACAAACATATGAGAAAAATGTTCAAACACTTTATTAGATAGAAGAAGGAATTACAACCATTGGTATCTGATTCAAAGCCATTCCTCTAGCTTGGATCCCATCCACATCACATCAAAAGCATGACAAACTTTTAACATCACAATACCTGCTTCAAAGCCAAATCTCATAGCAGCATTATCTCCTTACAATTCAACATAGTCCAGCCCCTGATCACTTAGATGAGTGGTCAATTTATAGGAGGATGAAGGAGGTTTTGTCATTAATCTTGGCAGTGAATGGCCTTCCATACTTAGACTTAGTTCCATGAAGGAAGGGATGAGAGGATAGGATGCACCTTAACTCATTCCTCATCCATTTTCTAGCTCATAAGAGTTGATAAGTTAGGGAAACTTCTAGATGACTCCAAAAGATAAGAATATTCCCCAAACCCTATGTGAATTTCACTCATTCTCACCAAACGCAGGTGAAAGGATGCGTAAGTGCTCTGTAGAGCACCCTAGCAGTGGGCTTAATTTCTCTACAAAGCACCTTCATAAGGGCTTACCTGCGTTCGTCCCTCTCGAGGCTATTTTTGGATGTCTTCAAGTCATGAAACTATCTTGGAAGGATGCATTCAAAGGGGTGACTTTTTTAGGGCATGAAGCAACTGAAATCAGGGTTTGACGAGCCCTAAAATACTGATCTGAATGTTGGGATTTGATTTGCCCAGATGGATCTGTAACAGCTGTCCCCTAAAGAATGAAGTCGAAAAAATGCCAATGTCGAATGAAATGCTTTACGATGTGATGAGGAGGTATCAAAGTGGAAGGTGCCTGCATAAATTACAATACATATACCATGATATTTGATTTTACATGAATTTCTGAGGGAAGGCATATCCATGCTCCACTTATAAACTTTCATTACATGTACATAAAAAGTCGTCTACAGATATAGACCCATGATCGGAATGACCATCAATGTAAAGCCATTGTACATATGATTTTGGTACTCCTAAAATCGCAACCCAGATGGATGAAACTAGATGCAGGGTCTTCAATCACGTTCAACCATTCGCTCAAGTATGAGTCTAACCATGTGAATATGTGATCTGAAGTTGAACATGGGAAGACACCATCTGATTACCAGCCAATGATGTAAGACATTAACAGATGCGAGAGAAATCACCGATAATGATAATGATCCTCAAGGTACTGCAGTACATTCTACATGGTGTGAATGGATGATTTGATGTCAAACACCACACAAAGTCTTTTGGTCGAAGGTCATTGATGTATGCCTATCGCCAAAAGCAAGAAACCTGCCATTGATGAATACAAGCGTCAAGGTACTGAATGGGTGTTTCTAAGTCAACTTCTTGGATAATGTGCTGATATTGATAAGAGGCGACTCATCACACGAGGGCCTTGATGTATCCCGCATCAATGACATGAAATGAGTGTAGTGATTTTAGAGATGGAATTTGACTAACAACACAAGGTTCAAGAATGGCGGTCATGAAAATGAAGGTTTATGGTATTGCAATAGATGAATTTTGACTGAATGACTTCTCTTGAACATGTCAGCGACACTAAAGTGAATTGGTAGCATTGACCCAAAACAAAGTGATGGATGGTATAATAAACCAAGGGTGTGATAACCATAAAGCTAATAACCCAACCCAAATGGTCATGGTGATGGAGTGAAAGTCTCATGTTCAAGAGCGACCTGCTACCATAAAATGGTTTTCCCCTTTTCCCATTTTCCCTAGTCATTGCTGACCAATACCTCTTTATTTTTATCAATCTTGAGGAGGAATACATGTTCTCATTGTCTAATTTCACCCTTCGGGTGAATCTATTGCTATTTGATGTTTTAATGAGTCTAGCGAAGGTAAAACTCGATCTTATCTAGATGGACAAGTTTGTCGTTATTTGATGTTTTAACAAGTTTAACCATAAATATAACTCGGTCCTTTTCATGTTTAGAGAGTTTGAAAAGGGACAAAAAGAAAACTCCACAAGTTCTTTTTCGTAAATTAATCTCTCAAGCCCAAAAAAGCGTAAAATAATACAAGAGATATATCATTTCCAATCCGTTAACGAGCTGGAAAGGACAAGTGCTCAACAATCTTTTCATATTTAGAGAGTCTGAAAAGAGCTTAAAGAGGACTCCATTCCCAGGAATGAGTGGTGTCTAGGATAGCAACTGGTTCCGATGATGTTGGAACTTCTCAAAACATGTTTATTTGTGTGAAGAAGCTAGCTAATAAGACCACTCATTGCAATTGTTCCTCAAAAAGGGTAGAACAACCAACTGAAAGCGTATGATCGGCCAAAGGGATGGTGGCAATGGGATGAAAACAACCAAGGCTTATCTGAAAAAAGAGGTTGATAGAATGGCAATCACGAGGGTTAGAAATGGAAATGGGCTCATTTTTAAACAAGCTTGAACCATAGGGAACTATGCTTGGATTTAGTTTCATGTTTACACAAGCTTGAAATGAAAAACTATGCTTGGAACTAGTTTCATTTTAACACAAGCTTGAAACGATGAAAAACTTTGCTTGAAACTAGTTTCATTTTTACATAAGCTTGAAGTGAGGAAAAACTTTGCTTGAAACTGGTTTCATTTTAACATAAGCTTGAAACGAGGAACTATGCTTGAAACTGGTTTTCATGCCCCTAGCATAATGAAAGGGAGAGTCTCCTGTAACCAGATTGAAGTCACTGCGGTGAAGCAGGGCGGTTATCCAACACCTTCTTGGCTTCGTCCAGATAGGGACAACGGTGAATTGGGTGGTTCCCTTCACATAACCTATGGGAATACTTAACTTTACCACTAGGTGCATGCCCCCCAAGCTTCATTACATTCACCTAAGTAGACAAATCGTGGCTATCAGGTGGATGGAATGAAGGTTCGTTTATGAGATCAAGTGAAAGACTCAGCTGGGATTTTAAGAGTCCTAATCAAAGTATCAAATTGGAACTTTTCTCCAGGGGACCTTGTTTCATTTTTTAATGAGCTTGACACAAGACAAGGAACTTTACTCAAATTATTTGTTTCATTTTTTAACGAGCTTGACACAAGACATGGAACTATGCTCATACTCCTTGTTTCATTTTTTAACGAGGTCGACACAAGACAATGAACTATCCTCAGACCTGTTTCATTTTTTAATGAGTTTGACAAAGTAAAATATCTATCCTCATGGACCTGTTTCATTTTTTAATGAGGTTGACATAGTAAAAGAACTATCCTCATATTCCTTGTTTCATTTTTAAACGAGGTTGACACAAGACAACAAACTATGCTCGGTGGAGTTGTTTCATTTTTTAATGAGGCTGACACAGTAAAAGTACTATCCTCATACCCTTGTTAACGACTTATAAGAGGTCGCGACTTCCAAGAGGTTCTCATCTGATGGGAGAACAATGCTCTGGAAAGAGAGATCTGGTTCCAATGCCCTTAGTACATAATGTACAACATCATGGAATTGATCGTCCGTCGATGTTGGCATGGAACTGGTTGCCACATAATTGACCCATGGCGGGGATGATACCATTGGTACAAAAGGACCATTTAGGGAAGATGGTTGACTGGAAGACATATTTGGACCGGGAAATGAAAGCTGGTCAACGGTGACAATTCTAACTTCATGCCGGAAACATATCACTCGAAAGAGTGTTGAAACAATAGCTCCCATGCCATAAACATAGTCGCACCTAAGAAGTAATTTGTAATCTAAAGGGTTTGGGACTACCATCACATTCAGATAAATGATTTTTCCTCCCAAAGTAATAGGCAACTGAGGAAGGATCCCTAATGGTTGACTGGTTCCTCTATTAAAAGACAACAGATTCTGGGTAACTGGCACAAGTGGCGGCAAACCGAGTGCTTGCCAAGAAATTGAGGAAAGGATACTCATTGATGGACCTTCATCTATAACAGTACCCAATACAATCATATTACAAACTTGTACTATGATTTGGAAAGGCACACAAGAAGGAAGACGAAATCCTGCCAGTTGATTCCAATCAAAAGAAGTGACCAGACTACTTGGAGGGGGTCCTGTAGAAACGGGAGAATTAACCCCTTGAGTTATGAGAATGGGAAGATTTTCCTCGTGTCTTAATGGAATAGGCAGATTGTCCCCAAGCTCATTAGAATCTGAAGAAACAAAAAGAACCTTAGTGGTATCATATTCACTCTCTTCGGGAAAGGTACGATTTATTGAAGGTGAAATCGAGTCAACTGTTACCTCGACCTGTTGATTTGGGTTAGGTATAGACTCATAGGATTCACTTTCATAGAGAGTGGGTTTGACCGACGGTTTATTTTGGTCAGTCAATTCATCAACTGGTGAAGAATTAAGGGATATCTGTATGGCCTGATGTTTTGGGCATAGGGATATTTGTACGGCCTAATGTTTGGAGGAACACTTCGTGGAATCAAATGAATAACATGATCATGATCACGAAAAGGTGGGAGACCTTTGGGAGTCTCAAATACCTTGGAGTGATTGTCCAAGACTTTTAGGAGACCTGGAGAAATAGATGATTGCAATGTGGAAACAACTGGCGATCATAATTGTGCAATTACACCCCTTTGTTCCTTTTTTAGAAGCTTTTTCATACCGTTAGAGCTGATTATATTTCCCGGTTTCCCTACAATACCCCTTAATTCAACTTATCTGTATGGCCTAAAGGTCTTTTGAAACCATCAGGCAGTACAGAAGTGTTCCTCCAAACCTCTTTTCTATATATAGTAGTCTAAGGAGTCCCAATATAACCCAGTCGAACTAACAACAAAAATATCAAACCACAAAAATAACAATAGAGGGATTCTATGGGGCACAAAAATAACAATATGGGGATAATAGGGGCACAAAAATATTAATAAGGGATGCAATTACAATAGTAATGGGGTAATCACTAGTATTATAGGGACCCAACATGCCCCTCTCCTTCAATAAAGTGTTGTCCTCAACGCTTGAGTAGTTCTGGATGCTTTTGCATAAAATTCTCATCCTCCCATGTGTAAAATAAGATACTTCGAAATTGATCTATTTCGCAGCTATCGAGTTCTTGTTTCTGTGACTGCTTCCGGTTCCAATATAATTTTTCCTTCTTCGTCAAGTTCTAGCAATATTTTTTGAACTGGGGGCTTGTCGCCTATAACCTTCTTTAAACATGAAACATGGAAAAATGGGTGCAATCAAGAAGTTGCAGGATGCTTCAATTTATATGCCACAGTACCAATATTTTGCAACACCTTGTACAGACCATAATACTTTGGTGATAATTTATTATCCTTATTAGCTTGCTTGAGGGACATTTGCTTATATATTTGTAGCCATAGGAATACCCAATCACCTGCATCAAAACTTCTTTCGTTGTGATGTTGATATGCGTGTTGTTTCATTATATTCTATGCCAACACGAGGTTATCTTTTAAGAGTTGGAGGACTTGTTTTTGATGTTCGATGTGATGCTCCACTGCTTGAACCTTAGAATTTTCTCTTAAATATGATGTGATGGATGGTGGCTAATATCCATAAAGTGATATAAATGGGGTTATTTTTTTTGCTATATGGAAGGAATTGTTATACGACCATTCAGCCAGAGGCAACCATTTGACCCATTGTGTCTGTTTATCAGATACAAAGCAACGAACATATCCTTCCAAACATTTGTTTAGTATCTCACTTTGCCCATCGGATTGAGGATGATAACATGAGCTATGAGCTAACTGAGTACCAAGACAAGAAAATAATTCTGTCCAAAAATTTCTAGTGAAAATGGTATCTCTATCACTTACAATAATCTTTGGGTTTCCATGTAGCTTTTGACTTGTTTCCATAAATGTAGTATAAACTATACTCGCTTTAAATGGATGTGATAATGCACAAAAGTGTGTATACATGGTAAGTATATCAACTACCACCATGATGACACTCTTTCCCTCAGACTTGGGTAAACCTGTGATAAAATCCATTGAAACCTCCTCCCAATGTTGGCTTCGAATGGATAAAGGTTGTAATAGACCCGGTGGCTTAATTGTTTCAACTTTATTTTGTTAGCAAACCAAACAATCCGCCACAAATTTTTGAATATCTGATTTAAGGCCATCCCAAAAAAATTCCTTCTTAACCCTGTGGTAAGTTTCTAAAAATCCTGAGTGCCCTCCTAAGGGAGAAGTGTGCAATTCCGTAAGAATCTTTTGTTTTAGTTGGGAATTATTACAAAGGTATAAGCGATCTTTGTACCATAAAGAATCATTTTTCCAGCTAAATGTATCAGACATGCTGGAATCTTGTTGTAACTTTCGAATAAGTGCCCACACTTCTTCGTCATTCTTCCATTCCTCCCTTGCTTCGTTTATCCAATCTGGTTGGATAATAGAAATGGTGCACATCAATGCTTCCACATCCTCATCCTTTCTTGAGAGTGCATCTACCACCACATTTTGCTTCCCTTTTTTGTAGATGATTTCAAAGTCATAACCTAACATCTTTGTGACCCACATTTTTTGCTCTTCAGAGGATAATCTTTGTTCTAAAAGGTATTTAAGGCTATCATGATCCATTTTTACCTTGAAGTGTCTTCCCATTAGGTAGGGTCGTCATTTCTTAAGTACATGGAGTATTGCAAACATTTCCTTCTCATAAATAGCTTTGTGTAAACACTTTCCCTTGATTGGACGACTTTCAAAAGCAATGGGTCTTTCATATTGCATTAAAACATCACCAATTCCATTTCCTGAAGCATCACATTCAACAATAAAGGTTTTTGTGAAGTCCGGTGTAGCTAAGATTGGTGATTGGCACATTGCCTCTTTAAGATGTTCAAAGTCCTTTGTTGCTTCTGGAGTCCATGAAAATGCATCTTTCTTCAATAATGTTGTTAGAGGTGCTGCTATTCTCCCATAATTCTTAACAAACTTGCGATAATACCCTATCAACCCAAGAAATTCTCGCAGATGCTTTATGGATGTGGGGATTTTCCATTCCTTAATGGCTTTAATTTCGCTAGGGTCTACCTTAAATCCTTCATGAGATACAATATGACCTAGATATTCCACCTCTTGTACTCCAAAGAAACATTTGGATCTTTTTGCATATAATTGTTTCTCCTCCAATAGTTGTAGCACCCTATCAACATGTTCAACATGATCCTTCCAAGACTTGTTGTAGATTAGTATATCATCAAAAAATACTAACACAAATTTTCTAAGGAATGGTTTGAAAATGGAATTCATCAAACCTTGAAATGTTGAAGGTGCATTGGTAAGGCCAAAAGGCATGACCAAAAATTCATAATGACCCTCATGAGTTCTAAATGTTGTTTTTGGAATGTCTTCAGTCTTCATTCTGATTTGATGATATCCTGAACGAAGATCCAACTTGGTGAAGTAAATTGATCCATGCAATTCATCCAATAATTCATCAATGATAGGAATGGGAAACTTATCTTTAATAGTGAGCTTGTTGAGCTCCCTATAATTCGGACACATGCGCCATGATCCATCCTTCTTGTGCACTAATACTACTAGAGCAGATAAAGAACTTTGACTCGGTTGAATTATACCAGCCTCTAGCATTTCTGCAACCATACGTTCAATTTCACTCTTTTGGGCATAGGGATATCTGTATGGCCTGATGTTTGGAGGAAAACTTCTTGGAATCAGATGAATAGCATGATCATGATCACGAATAGGTGGGAGGCCTTTGGGAGTCTCAAATACCTTGGAATGATTGTCCAAGAATTTTTGGAGATCTGGAGAAATAGATGATTGCAATGTGGAAACATCTAGCGAACATAATTGTGCAATTACACCCCTTTGTTCCTTTTTTAGAAGCTTTATCATACTGTTAGAGCTGATTATCTTTCCCGGTTTCCCTGCAATACCCCTTAATTCAACTTCCTTTCCTTCCACAGAAAATTTCATGAAAAGTTCTTGAAAATGAAAAGCTATTGTACCCAAGGATTGTAGCCATTGGACTCCTAGTACAACATCAGCACCTCCCATTGGAATGGAAAGCATTGGGCTAGTCAAAACATATTCTTCCATCGATAGCTTGATATTATGGCACTTTCTAGAGCAATTTATTGTTCCTCCATTTGCAACCATCACTTGACACTATGGTGCTGGATATAAGAAACAATTCAAATCTTTTGCTACCTTACAATGAATAAAATTGTGGGTACTTCCTGAACCAATCAACACTATTACCTTTTTCTTCTTGATTTTTCCTTCTATCTTGATGGTTTGAGGAGTGGTAATTCCCGCCAATGCATTACAAGATATGGTGGGATTCATTTCTTCTTTATCTAGGCTTTGTTCCTAGAGTATATCCTCTTCTTTTGACATTTCTTGCTCCTTTTCTTCTTCCTCTTCGCAATCAATGTAGAATAATTTCTTCTCAGCACACTTATGACCTTTAGTGTATTTGCTATCACAACTATAACAAAGCCCTTTTTCTCTTTTCTCTTCCTATTTTTGTGGTTTCAACCTTATAGGTTGTGGAAGACTAGGGGCAACAACACTTCCATGTTTATAGTTGTGAGTGGTATGCTTCCTGGTTGCCATAATTTTTCTTTCCATTTTTCTTGCTAATCCGAATACCTTCTCTAATGAATTAGGTTCGCAAAGGTGAAAATCATGTTCGATATTATCCTTTAAAGTCCCTATGAACACATCAATCCTATGCTCCTCTGGAATATTTTTTACCCTTATTTCAATTTTTGGAACTCCTCAATGTGCTCCATTATTGAACCCTTTTGTTTGAGACTTATCAATTGGCTAAAAAAAGTGTTGCTTTTTGTATCCTCATAATGTGCTATCAATTCTTCCGTAAAAATTTCCCAAGTGATAATTTGTTTACGAGAGCAAAGCCATTGATACCATACAAACTGATTTGGTTCCAAATATAAAGTTGCAATACATACCTTTTGTGTGTTTTGCACATTATTGAGATCGAAAAATTGCTCCATCTGTAATATCCATGTTGCGGGATCCTTGCCATCAAACTTCCTCATATCGATTTTCGGAATATGGTGGGTCTTCAATCCTACATTAGAGTCTAAGAAATCATGATTAACATTTCTTTTGTTCGCATCATGAGTTTCCTTTACTAACTTTTCACCATTAGTAATTATTTCTTGTAGACAATTTATCGAATCTGTCTTCAAATTTGTCATGTCTCTCTTCAAATATGTCTTCAAATCTATATTCAAATCATCCCTCTTAGCTTCCATGCCCTTTATCTTAGATTCCATGCCATTTATCTTAGCTTCTGTTAGCTTTTGTAAGAGTGACATTTGTTGCACTTGTTCTTGTAATTTTGATATATCATGTAGCATTTCTTCCTCTTCTTCATGAGTCATGTTAGAGATTTTAGGTTGCTTACTAGGTGTTTGCATTTTCTTTCCTCGGGGCATCAGTTACTGATAATAATTCTCTACTATGCCCTTTGAATTCCTTCAAAATAAATTTTCAAACCAAGCTTAAGCAAAAATTTAAAAAAATCTACACACCTTTTTTCACTTTTTAGGAGCTCAATATTGCCTCTGATGTATCTCTGTACTTTCTAATCATCCAGCTCTAAAACTATGATCTACAGTAGCCCTCTGTGTCCTCTTTCCAATGCCACCATTCTAACCCAAATTGGATTCTCCAAGGAAGAGTTATGCGAAATATACCAGAGTGACTTGATTATAGACTAGTTCCATAGAGCGAACTTGTACGACATGCCAAGAGCCACTGTTTCAACCTTTGGCTCTAAAAAATATCTACAAGAAACTAGAGTCCGTCCTCTTTTTGTAACTTCTTACGAAATTTCAATCCAATACTCATATAGAAAGTTATGACAATTTTCCCCAGGTCACCTGTTTGGAATGTAATTCAGGAGTCTGCAAAAAGACCAACTTCCTTAGATCATATCTCCACAAATATAGCGCTAAAAGCTCTAACATCTCAGAAAAAGTTATAGTGAAAATTCCATGATGACCTATTTGGAGTAGTGAAACCCTAGAATCCAAAGCTCTGATACCAAATGTTATGAAACCAGCTCAAGAAAAGATAGAAAAGATAGATCAACGCCTTAGAATTCAGCCTCTTTGAGGGAGCAGCCTCCTTTACATTACATAAATGAACAATTCTTGGATGATTCAAATGACAAAACCTCCTTTCTATATATAGGAGTCTAAGGAGTCACAATATAACCCAGCCGACCTAACAATAATAATATAAAGCCACGAAAATAACAATAGAGGGATTCTATAGGGCATAGTAATAAAAATATAGGGATAATAGGGGCAAAACAATATTAATAACGAATGCAACTACAATAATAATGGGGTAATCACTAGTGTTATAGGGACCCAACAGAAGGCCTACCTATAATTTGCTCTCCTCTCGTCTCCCTTGTATCGATTCCATCGCTCCTTCCTGTACTTAATCCACTTGAGAAGTACCTTGTAAACACAAAATAAGACAAAAACCGATCAAAGGATACAATCTATTGAATATAAGTGAAAGGAATCAGATACAAGTCACACATATAAGCATTATGAAAAAATACAAACATATGGGAAAAAGGTTCAAACACTTTATTAGATAGAAGAAGGAATTACAACCATTGGTGTTTGATTCAAAGCCATTCCTTTAGCTTTGATACCATCCACATCACATCAAAAGCATGAAAAACTTGTAGCATCACAATACTTGCTTCAAAGCCAAATCTCATAGCAACATTATCTCCTTACAATTCAACATAGTTCAGCCCCTGATCACTTGTATGAGTGGTCAATTTATAGGAGGATGAAGGAGGTTTTGTCATTAATGGTGGCATTGAATGGCCTTCCATACTTAGAATTAGTTCGTTGGAGGAAGGGATGAAAGGATAGGATGCACCTTAACTCATTCCTCATTCATTTTCGAGCTCATAGGAGTTGATAATCCAGGGAAACTTCTAGATCACTCCAAAATATAAGAATATTCCCCAAACGCTATGTGAATTTCGCTCATTCTTGCCCAGCACAGGTGAAAGGAAGCCTAAGTGCTCTGCAAAGCACCCTGGCAATGGAATTAATTGCTCTAAAGTGTACCTTCATAAGGTCTTACCTGTGCTGGTCCCTCTAGAGGCTATTTTTGGATGTCTTCAAGTATGAAACTTTCCAGGAAGGAGGTGCGTTCAAAGGGGTGACTTGTTTAGGGCATGAAGCAACTAAAATTAGGGTTTGATGAGCCCTTAAATACTAATCTGAATGTTGGGATTTGATGTGTCAAAATGGATCTTTAAGGGGGGGGGGGGTGGCCGGCGCGGGTAGGACTAAGTCTCGGCCCCTGGTCCCGCCCCTAGTCCATTTGGAAATAGTGACTAGGGCTGGGGCTAGTCCTAAGTCCTTAACCCCATGCTAAGCCCACTTAATGTTTAAAATAATAATTCAAAAGTGCTTTCAATAATGACTACCATGGTGCGTTGCTATGAGCACAATTTAGTTGAACAGAGGTGCCAAGTTTGAACCTTGCAGAGTGTAATATTGACATGCACTAAAAATTTTAGTGGCCATGGAGGTGCCACATGGCAGCCTCTAATTGGTCCATGCCACCTACAATAAATTGACCAATAAATAATCGTCAACTCAACATGAATAAGAATATGAAAAGTGGCATGATGTCATTGGCCCTTTTTGAAGCCTAGTGATATGAAAAGTTATCAGGCCCAGTCAGTATGCCACACTGCCATTATACACTATTGACTAGGTAGCCCTACATAAAATTTTGCATGTTTCCCAAAACGATCAGAACGAGATAATGTTTTCATACAACATCTGTTTGACGCGCTGTTTGTGCCGTTGGAATCATGGTGACGAGATCTATGTGGTTGTTCAAGTTCCATGCCGATATGATAACTCTGATTTTTGAGCAAACTTTTGAGCTCTAGATTCGTTTATATGCTTGGTTCTATCATAGAGTCTAAGGTTCTGGTCCAATTTGATTGCAAAAATATTGTCAACTAAAAGAGGAGTACAACTCACTCCTTTCTCCTATATATCTTCAAGTATTTTCCTAAGACATGAAATTTCTTTTGATGCTCATGTTTCTGCCACTTATTTTTCCTTGTTGTGGAAATTGTTGAAATTGACTATTTGCATGACCTCCTAGAGATAGTTGTTGACCCAAGAGTAATGAGATAGCCTAGAGTTGATAGTTTACATTCTTTATGCCAATCAAAGTCTAAATTATAATATACAATGAAGCTAAAGTCATAGAGTACAAACTCTTTAGCTCTCTTGAAGTATTTCAGAACTCATTTTGCAATAATTTCCTTCATAGGGTTTTTTCATAAGCTTAGAAAGAATCCCAACACTAAATGAATATGTAGTGTGGAGGTGGTAATGTATATAAGTCTTCACACAAGTTTTATATAGTTGGTTGCATCGTTGAATTAATCAACTGATTTTGATGTGAGCTTCAAATTTTCTTCCATTGGAGTAAAAAAAGGGTTGCACATGGCCATGCCAATCCTATTCAGATGAACTTATTTTGGGAGATGAATATGTATTTTGGATGTTGAGTCACTTCAATGCCCAAGTAGAAGTGAATATGTCCCAAATTTGTCATCTCAAATCCTTTCTTCATCTCTTTCTTCATGGATATAATATAGATTTTACCATTCCTTGTCATCAATAGATCACCTACATACACCACAAAATATACATAGTTTTACCAACTTTTCTGAAAAATAGAGTTCCATAATCAAGATTAAAGTTTTTGAAATTAAAATTTAGAAGATGCACAATCGACTTTTCATAATAGGATTGGAGTGCTTGTTTCATGCCATATAAGGATTTTAGGAGTTTACATGCATTCTATTATTGCCCCTTCTCAAACAGAACTTCTAGGTGAGACATGAAGACATTCTCTTTCAAGTAACGATTCAATAAAGTAATATCCACATCCACTTGGTTACAGTTCTATCCCTTTTGTGCTATCAAGGAAAAAAGAGTCTAAATGGTTGACCATTTTGTTGTGGGGCCAGAATTTTCCTCATAATGAACACCTTTATTCTATTCAAATCCTTATTCCATGAATTCTGCTTTGTGCTTGTCAAGTGATTGATCTAATGTTTACTTATTCTTTAAGACCCACTTACATCCAATTGGTTTGGTTCCAAATGGAGAGTCCACCAACTTCCACATCCCATTCTTGATGAGAACATCTATGGGCCTCAAAATTGACATCCTTTTATGCCCTCTTTTCCTTATTATCAATCCGTTTTCATTTTCTTATGACCTTGTGTTATTTCATTCTAATTATTACGTGTTTGATTTAGACATAAAGTGTTTTTAATTTCATTCCTTAGTATTTTACATGAGTTTATGATCAAGCATTAGAAAAGGATCACATTTTCATTTTTCTTTGAGTTAATTTGAAGCAAATTTGTACCAGGAAAGTTGTTATGTTGGTTGTGAAATTTCCATAGGGGATGTTTTCATTAAAGTTGTTGCAACTCCAAACTCAATTCTTCCAGCTTTTGTTGTTGCAAATCTAGTTCATGTTATTGTTGCAACTCTTGTTGTTAGAACCCATGTTGTTGCAACTGTTGCTATTGGAAACCATGATGTTGCAACTCCCGTTGTTGGAATCCATGTTTTTGCAACTTTGAGCTCTATTTCTACAACTCCCATTGTTATAAATCTAGCTCAAACTACTACTATAATTATTTTTACTGCAACTCTCATTGTCTGAACTCTCAATGCTAGAACTTCAAAGTCTATTTTTGAAACTCCCTTTGTTGCAACTCAAGTTCACATTGTTTTGGAAACTTTGGCTTTTTCGACTCTTGCTGCTATGGCTCTAATTCACATTGTTACTATAACTGCCATTGATGCGAATTTAGTTCATGCCATTGATACACCACCCATTATTGTAACCTTAGTTCATGCTATTGCTTCAACTCCCATTGTGGGAACTCCAATTCATTTCATTGTTACAACTCATCAATTACACTACAAATCACTTCCACGATTCTAATGCTACAACTCTTTGTTGTATTTCTTGTGCTACAACTCTGAAAACCATGAGTCAACATTGGAACCATGATCCAATGAAACTTTGAGCTGATTGTAAACTTGAGTTGATGTTGTTACATACTTGGTATTCCAATATTTCAATTTGGATCAATATTAGACATGATAAATTGAGTTGTTAATAATTATTTTGAAATTATGTATGATTTTTTTTATTGTTTAATAATTATTAACAAACTCCATGATAAACTTATGGATCTCGTTTATTGGTTGTTATTTTATTTTTAAACAAATGTTATGCATACAAAGAATTACGCTTTCATTTAATGGAGGAGGACTCTTAGAGAAATGTCCAAATCGTAATGAAATAATTATTAATATATTATTTAATTATAGTTTATAATTTTCATAGTTTATGATTTGATTAATTAATTTAATTTATTTGTTCCTTGCATATTTATTTCCTTGAATATTTATAAAATATTAATCTATTTTAACTAGTTTAGTTCATTTTATTGATTTAAGTTATGAATGTAACAAGTGATAATAAAAATCAACACATTGTTCTATGGAGTTAAGGACCACTCTAATAGATCATAGTGTTGCATAATTTAGGTAGTTACTTTTTCTAGTTGAGTGATTTAACTCATCAGTGATTTCTTCACATATAATTTTTTTATTTAATTCTATAATTAATTTCTCATTCTCTAATTTTATCTACTTACATTTTAAATTATTCGTGCATCAATTTATTTATGCAATTGATTACTCATGGTTACTTCTATTTTTACATGCATGCATTTTATATTGGTTTTCATTAATTTATGTTGTTGAATAAATGTGCTCAACACATGATTACATTTGTTGGTTTGAGTAAAAAAATGGATCATTTTGGCAAGGATTAGTCTTTTCATTTCCCACATGTGGGGTTTATTCTACTTGTGCTAGGGTTTATAATGTTAAGGTTCCTAATCCCACTAGGTAGAAGTGTGTTTTTTCAATCTCACAAGTGTGATATTTAATTTCTTACAAGTTTATTTAAATTCTTACAAGCATGCTTAGTTTCCTGCAAGCAAGTTCAATTTTTTGCAAGTGTGTTTACTTTCCTGCAAGTAGCTTTAGTAACTTTACTTGTGAATTAAATTTGTAGAATCCTACCAACCTTGTGAACTTAATGTACTCCATCTACAAAAGTAATCATTGATAATTTAGCTACAAATGATCTGATGAAAGTAAAAGTTTGATCTGCATGTACAATGCATGATATCTGGAAAGTTCCGTATGAGACACATGTTCACAATTAAATGCATTGTCTTTTGGTTATCTTTCTGAGAAATTATAAGGTAACTAAAAGGCTCATAATTTTTGGTGCCTTTTCCATGGAGTTACCAAAGGCTCATTTTTTTTCTTATATTGGTTTCAATTTCATATTTTTATATCCATAAAAAATTGTTTTCTTTTGTTGCTTTTAGAGTACGTCATATAGTTCATTTAAATACATTTTGAATTGCTAAATATTTTTTAATCTGAAATTAAACAAGAATGCAACAAATTACATATATAATAATAAATATAGAGACGTAGCAGAAATAACACTTCATTTCATTCATAGAAAAATATTGAACTATGCTTACAAACATAATGGAAATAAACTAGCTTTGGCGAGTGTAGCTTATCTACGAGGAGAGATGTGGTAGCTACATGCCTCTAAAATATTTTAGAATGGGGCTCAAGGGCCAATTTATTATTGAACAATAAGAGAAAACCATAAACAACAAAAACCCTAACCCGAGGAGATGGAATGCCAAGGGTTTGTGTGCCCCCTTGGGGTTAATTGGGCAGCCAACTTCTCGGGGTCGTAACTTGGTCATATTATCTCCGTTTAGTGCGTACGATACATTGTTGGAAAGGTCTCTATGAGTACTACAAGATATCCAGCATGCCACTACTTGAGGCAACCACCCTGCTACAGACCTAAAAATACAATGTTTAGGGTGTCAAAACTACTCCGGAAGTTCAGGACCCAAAAAACTGCTAAAAATAGTAAATGCTGAAATAAACAAGGAAATAGATGAAATTGACTGGAGGTATAGGTGGGATAGGCGGGTGGCCACCAATATCCACTTGGATCAATCCTCCCTCCTTAGGAAGCAATTCTCCCCACTGTGTCTAGAGCCTCCATGAGGTGACAAAATTTCTGTTGAACATGGTCCCTTGTGACCGCTTGCCCTGGTCAAGGAGTTGGCCTACTTTGAAAACTTGATAGAGATGGATCCTCTATTGGTGAGTGTTCTTGATCTGTGTATCTATGATATGATTAGTTGTGATGTGTTCCATGTAGTCTGCATTCAACTCTGTTGGTGTGCGTTGTTCTGTAATGTCAAATGTGTCTAGCAATGGTGCAAAGTATGGCTACAGGCAGTCTACATTGAACACTTGGTGCAGAAAAAGGAATGCTGGAATTCTAAGCTCAAAGGAATTGTCCTCCGTAGACTTGGTGATGGTGTATGGCCCATATTGGAGAAGGTGAAGCTTGCAGTGGGGTCCAAAAAGGCACTCCTTCTACAAATGTAGCCAAACTTTGTCACCCAACTGGAACTTGTGCGAAACCTGATGTTGATCATGGTATTGATTGTACTTAGCATTGGCTCTATCCAATATATCATAGACCTACTGGTGGATGTTTTGAATGCGCTCATTTATGCTGGTAGCCCTGTCAGCTTGGGACTAGATGTGAGCCAAATCGGCTTGAGTAACTGAAAATGGTATGACGACATCAATGGGACATAATGGTTAAAATCCCAAGCCTACTTGAAAGGGGATATGGCCCATTGAGATGTGGAGAGCTCTGTTGTAGCTATGTTGGACATAGGGGAGACTTCCATCCCATGTGCATGGATGCTTCGAGTTGTACATGTGCATAATGTGTATGATCATTCTGTTGACAACCTCTGTTTGGAAATCAACTTGGGGATGGAAATTTGTGGACTTAGTAAGTTTTGTATCTAGTGTCAACTAGAGACTTAACCAAAATGCACTCAGGAATCTACTGTCCCAATCTGAGACAATCGACTATCGGATCCCAAAGTGTACCCACACTCGCTCAAAGAAGAGCTTACAAGTGGCCTCTGCTATGATACTCTTCTTGCAGGCCACCATGATGGTCATCTTAGAGAATCTGTCGATGACCACGAAAATGCAATCATTGTCGTGCGTAGTAGAAGGAAGGCTTGACATGTAATCCATGGAGATATACTCCCAAGGCCACTAGGAGTAGGTAGAGGGGTATATAGGCCTTTATTCTTGATGGTTTCTTTGGCAATGGTGCATGGAGTGCAGAATCTAATGTACTTCCCAACATCATGACGAAGTTTTGGCCAATAAAAATAATCTTACAATACCACTATTATTTTCTGTACACCAAAATGTCCAATGACCCGACCGTAGGGTGCCTCCCAAATATTTTTGGCACGCTCACTTGAAGGAACACATATGTGTCCCAGGTGGCATAACAGTGTATATTGAAGGTGAAAATTTGTAACTTTCTTCCCTTCCAAGAGTGTCTAGTATGTGCTATTGAACTCTGGATTTTTCTAGTAAAGATGCGTCCACGTAAACGTCTCGTGCCCATAGGAGTCCATCACGGTGATCAACGCCATGACTAGTTAACCGGGGGGGGGGTTTGAAAAGTTGTTTCACCGCAAACCATTTTCGCTATGTATTCCCCCTGGCGCATTTTGACCCATCTATATATAACCATTTACTGCGCCCCCTCCCTTCTTTGAAATCCACTTTCCCTGTTTCCCACCTACCATGACCATTAACTATTGTGCTCCTACTCCATTCCACTCCTGCCAAGTGGCGCCTCCTGTCCCCACCTCATGCCTATACCATTTCGCCACATGGCACCCCCTATTCGTTCCTTTCCCATCATAATCACATCCTTTCCCCACTCCACGTCAACTCACCCTTGGTGTACATGTTATCTAACCGTTCCATCCATACCCATTCCCATGATAACGGACCCGCTTGGGTTTAACGTCCAAATCGCAATAGGAGGCCATTTTTGCCTATAAAATAAACCAAAACCCATTTTGGAACCCTCCTTTAGTTGTTTCAATACATTAGTGATTAGAGCCTTTTTCCAGTGTGCAGTCAACAGAAAGAGCCTATCACAATGCCCAGTCAGTAAACCAGATCACCACTGTGAACTGTCAGTAAGCTAATTACTTGTGCACTTGAGACACTAGTCTTAGACAAACCTTTCCTGAGTAATTCAAATTCTTATGTTCATCTTCCTTTCATTATGTGTCCTAAAGGAAAATCTAAGGTTACATAGTAGAACCACCTTCTACCCCCTGTGATCGATTTAAACCACCAACCTCTGGTATACTAAGAATACTCAAGACTATTTTAATTAGTACATGTACACCATTGATCAATATTGGTATTTGAAATTCTTCAGTAGAATTCTGATAGACCACTTTGAGCACTAGGATAACATCTTACACTTGTCACCTGACAAACACAGATCAATTCTTGAGATATATTGAGCAATGCCTTTGCATTCCTCCCCTAATGAGGAACACCCTTGGCAACACTTAAGACCAAAACCGAAGACTGTTCAGGTTATTACTATTGACTTTAATCGCATGCCTTAACATCGAAGGCCATGTTTCGGTTATTACTACCAAATCTAATCCCATTACTTAACCTAAGTGTGCTATGCTCCCGTTTATTTTACATTGTGACTATCTAGTTCATTCTCCTATCCAATCTAGCATGTCTTGTTGTACACATTATCTATTATTTTGCATTGTGAATATCTAGTTTGTTCTCCTAACCAATCCAACATGTTTTGTAGTATACATATTATCTATTTAATATTTTTGTAAATCATAATCTATCTAGTGTCTATTCTCCCTAATAAAAAACTAAAATAAGTTTCTAATGTGTGAAAATGAACTTCATTGGGATTGTAATTCATAGAAATCATTAGGAGATCATGCTTCTAATTTGTGAAAATGATGGGTGATCACAGGATAGTGTATGCATTGAATATATATATATATATATATATATATATATATATATATATATATATATATATATATATATATGTATATATATATATATATAACATGATATTGTTTTTAATTTTTTATGTTTTTCTCATCAGAATTGGTGGTGTTAATTGGATTAATTGTTAAGAGAACTTTAAGACATTCATGTTATGTAAATTCAATAATTTAAAATTGTGCTTTTCCCAATTTCTAAACAAAATTTCAATTAAATCAAATACAAAATATATGAGCAGTCACAACTTCCCAGAAACCTCACACAAGTTCTATAAAATGGCCTCAATTCTATTGGAGGTTCGCATTAGTGAGTGAAAGAGGTAGGGTAGAAATAACGGTAAATCAAAAAGTTCCCATCCATCATAAAATTAGAAACATAAACCATATGTAAACGAATGTAACCAAAAATAGTGTGTAATCATTGTAACTCTACAACATACTATGTGAACCATTCCTCTGTAAATCTAGATGCCGCCCTGCAATGCAAGGGCCTGATATGTTGTTTAAGTTGCATTTGTTCGTTGATTGAGTTAAATATAAAATGTGTTCTCTTAACGTATCATATTCATCATGCAAAAAGACTATTAACATAGGTTAGGTAGATATGCTCGGAAATTAATCTGTTTTTCTTATTGAAAACCACAACACGATGCCTACAGGATTCAGTTTTGTTGCCCACCTTAATTAACTATGACCTACGAAAAGCAACTCATAATAATAATAACCATCCTAGATCCATCTAACTCCAGATCTATAACATGTTGAGAGGGATCAAATCCCTGGAGGAGCAAACCTTATTTTTGGAATGTAGAATTTGAGGAAGGGTTTGTACCTCGAGGGATTCGATCCTTCTCGGCACATGGTAGATCCAGAGTTAGATGGATATAGGTTGGTTCCAACTCAAGGCAACAATTTCATATTTTTAGATTATCATTATTATGTATATGTTTGAAATAAACTTCATACTTTGAAATTTACATATATTTTTTCTTTTCCTCACATGACCATATAATTATGTTCCTTAATTTAGTCTATGTTGCTTGCCTCGAATGGTTTGTAAGTCTGTGTTTGGATGTTTTGAGTGGTTTGTGTGTGTCTGTGTTTGGATGCTTTGAGTGGTTTTTTATTTATGTGTTGGGATTTGGATGGTAATATTTGTGAATGTTACAATTTTCATGTTATATTTCTATATGTGTATGTAATTGTCGATTAGTAATTAGTTGGTGATGAAGAAGGAAGACAATCTTGTCAATAACTTACAGAAGGATTGATATTGTACATCTATTTCATTTAATTTTAGGTATCATAGTTTTTGACAGCTAATTAATTCTTAATATTGTCCCTCTAGGTATTATTAAATATACCTTGAAGAGTATTTTTAATTTTAAATTTGCTGAAATACCTCAATCTATTGAGATGATATATATTGTTAATAACTTTAATTATGAAAAATGATGAAATAACAATTTTGTAAGCAAAGTGACAATGTAATAGTGTTGAATGGAAAAACATGTGAATAATAAGAATGTAGTCAATTACAAATACTCTTCATTATGATCAATCTCAATTGTTAGTTTTGCTATATTTTCATATTGATTATATGAAAAGTGCAGTTGAAATTGTAAACCATATATATGTTTAACTCGAGCTATTTTAGTAAACATCTTATCTTTTCTCTCTTGCTCTCCAATATTAATAAGTTGAATTACTATAACACAAAAATTAATGCACATTGCCAATATTTGTATTGTGCTTGCACTAAAATAAATCACATTGTTAATCCAATCACTTTAAAATTAATTTACCATCATACATCCAGTTATATAAAATCAAAAATCAACATCTACACTAAAGTCAATGCATCCAATGCAAGAAATCAAATATGATAATAAAAAATCATTTAGACATTGAAATCAATGCATCTAATGCAAGCAATCAAATAGGATTAGCAATCAACATCTACACTGAAATCAGTTCATCTAGTGCAAACAATCAAATATAATAAAAGATCAACATCTATAGTGAAATCAATACATCTAGTACAAGCAATCAAATATAATTATAAATCAACATCTACACTAAAATAAATCCTTCTAGTGCAAGAAATCAAATAGAATTAGAAAGCATGTACACTAAAATCAATGCATCTAATGCAAACAATCAAATAGGATTAGAAATCACATTTACACAGAAATCAATGCATCTAGTGGAAGCCATCAAATGGGATTATAAATAATCATTTACATTGAAATCAATCCATCTAGTACAAGAAATCAAATATAATTAGAAAACATATACACGGAAATCAATGCATCTAGTGCAAGCAATCAAATAGGATTAGAAATCAACATCTACATTGAAACCAATGTATCTAGTGCAACCAATCAAATATCATTAAAAATAAACATCTACACTAAAAGAAATGCATCTAGTGCAAGCAATCAAATCATATTAGAAATCACCATGTATGTTAAAATCTATTCATCTAGTGTAAGAAATATTCTTCCCTCTCCCCCCTCCATATATATATATATATATATATATATATATATATATATATATATCTATATCTCCCTCCATCTCTCCTTATTTGTCTCTCTATCTCATCCCCTAACATACACACACTCTCTCCATCTCTCCCTTGTCACTCCCTCTCTCTCTCTCTCAAATTCTCTTTCTTTGTGTCTTTCTTCTTTCGTCCCTCTCTCCCCTTCCAAATCCATCTCTCTCCCTCTCTCTCCTCCCCTCTCTCTTTCTCTCTCTCTCCTCCTCTCTCTCATCCTTCCTATCTATCCCTTTCTCTTCCCCCATCACTCTCTCTCTCTCTCTCTCTCCTCCAACCCTGTCACTTTCTCCCTCCCTCTCTCCTTCTCTCTCCTCCTCTCTCCCCCTCCATATTTGTGTCTCCCTCTCTCTCTCTTATTCTTCTCTCCCTATCTCACTCGTCTCCTTATCTCTCTCTTCATTCCCCCTCTCCCCTCTAATTTAATTTATCTCCTTTAGTGCAAGCAATCAAATAGGATTAGAAATCACCATCTACACTGAAATCAATGCATCTAGTGCAATAAATCTTCTTCCCTCTCTCCTTCCTCCATCTATATCTATATCTCCCTCCATCTCTCCTTCTTTGTCTCTCTATATCACCCCCCCAAACACACATGATCTCTCTCTCCATATTTATCTATCTCTTCCTCTCTCTATCTCTCTCTTCACTCTCTTCACTTTCGGTCTATATCTCTATATCCCTTTGTCCCTCTTTTGTATTTATATATCACCCCCAAAACATACACACTCTTTCTTCATATATACCTATCTCTCCCTCCCTCTTCGTCTCCCTCACTCTCTCTCTTCCCCTTCTCTCCCTCTCTCCCCCCATCTATCTTTCTTCCCTCCTTCTCTCCTCTCTCCCTCTCTCTCCATGTTCGTTATCACTCCCTCTCACTCTCCCCACCTTTCTCTTTATGTGTCTTTCACTTATGTTCCTCTCTCTCCCTTCCTCTCTCCTCTCTCTCATGTCCTCGCTCTCTTCATTCCTTTCTCTCCCTTTCTCTCCCACCTCTCTCTATATCTCCCGCTCAACTCTCTTTGTCTCTCTCTCTCTCTTTCTCTCTCTCTCTCCTTGTGTCCCCCCTTCTCTCCATCTCACCTTCTTCGTCTCTCTCTCTCACTCCCAAGAATAAACATTCTCTCTCCATCTTTTCATTGGCACTCCCTCTCTCTCTCCACATTTCTCTCTCTATGTCTTTCTTCTTGCCTCCCTTTCTCTACTTCCAACTCCATCTCTTTCCCTCCCTCTCTCCTTCTTTCTCTTGCTCCCTCTATCTCTCCACCTCTACCACTCTATGTCTTTATTCTTCCCTACCATATATATCTAGAGTTAATATATATCATTATAATATAAAAAAATTAATATTATATTAAATTTAATATTGTATTAATTAGAAGTTATTAAGTTGAATAATATTAATATTAATATTAGACTGAACAATAATATTAATATGAATATTAATCTTTAAACATTAATATTACATTTAATAATGTTTTTTACATGGCATGATAATAAAATTTATAATAAAACTACATGAAATGAATAATTTTTTTTGAATATTACAACTTGGACATGGAAATATTTGTGTGTATAGAGATTTTAATATATCTGTAGAATATGGTTTTCCTTTTTAAGATTTATTTTACAAATAATTAATTAAAAATAATATTAAAAGGTTTTGGAGCTTAAGACATTGGATTCTTGTTGTTGAATTAAACTTTTACTTTGATCCTAAGAAATGGCAGTGGTTTTAGTAAAAAGTAAAGATGTTTTAAATTTTACCTAATTTGGAATTTATTTTAGTGTGGTAAATTTTTTTGTTTAAGGTAAATTTAGGATTCATTCAAATTCAATGTATATGATAAAAGAACTATTAAAAGCATGAGATAATTGTATTGCAATTTTTTTTATTATCTAAACACATGATATAATTGTATCAGGTAGCATTAGCTAAAATTGAACTTTGAGCACAAACATATTTACACATAGGAGTCATACTAGTTTGTAAAATGACCCTCCCTTAACCATATAAAAAAAGTTCAGGCTCTACTAGATTGCTAGTGTCAATAATATAAAAATAGCCAAAAAGTGTAAGACCCAAGAATACAACTACCATTTTTCTAAAATCCATGTTCACATTGGGCATCAGACTTCCACACTTGAGAGATTTTGATTTTGACGGGGCTGAATTAATTTCCATCATTTAAAAATTTGATTCAAGCGTTCTTATTATGAAGGCTGGGTAGATGACGCATTCTTATTATGAAGGCTGGGTAGATGACGCTTCTCAAAAGCGAATGTATAAATCACGGCACTAACGGTTTATTAGTCAAAACTCTGGGAAAGTTTTAACTCGATCCACCGACACGGACAGAAGATCTGAGTACAAGCATGACAATGTTATTGAATATGGGTTTTTAAATTATACGACCGGTAACATTGGAAGAATGTTAAGCACTTAGACAGAAATGTCGTCATTGGTTTGCACTCACTGTACTCCATAACTATGATGCTTAATGGTGTAAATATGAATGACATTTCTGTCTATTCGGTTAATAATGTTCGCCGTAATATCTCATTTGATTTAGCTATGAAAACTCACCAGGACTAGGTCACTGATTGGAGTCTAATTAACAGCCGTTTATAAATTGCCCGCAATATTAATTGAAACAGCTATGTGTACGCCCGTTTATAAATTGCCCGCAATATTAATTGAAACAGCTATGTGTACATTCGCTTTCTTTGCCGCCGAGTTCCTTATCCCGTTTTAACGATGAATATAGAACTGTCTAGAAAGATTTTTTTCGAGGACAACTTGCTTTGGACTTTGAAGCTCTTGTTCTTCATGTTGTGACTTCAGTGAGGAGCTCTTGCTGGTCTGCGTCGACATAGTTGGTTTTGTTGTGCCATTCAATAACTGTGCGTTCCCTTCTGCTGATTTTATGATGGTATAACGCACCTCCAAAATATAACATTGCTGTAATGGCTGTTTAAAAAGCCAATTGTCCACGGATAAACCACTCAAGCTCCCTAGATAAATCAATGGAAAATAAAAATAAAAATGACGTGAAATCAAACCAAAATGAATTTCATTTAACCTGTGAACATGTCATTTAAAAACGATATAGCGTTTACATTGTTAGAAATAGTAATTACTTCCGCATGGGGAGATAATTACTTCAGCATGTGGAGTTGGTTAGTGATTAAGTGGTTTAGTTAAATGAGACGATTTTTAGTGTGTGGTTGCATGTTAAATCAGATAGTTAGAAAAAGATAAATATTTTTCACTGAGTCCATTGTAAATATTATATTTTGTGATGAATTAAAAAAACAGTTTAATGTGTTTTATGTTAGTTAATTCATAGTTTGTCTCCTTGACCTTTCTAACAAATTGATAGCGCAGCGAGGTTATGAAAAATTAAAGAAAACGGATCAGTAGTAATCCGTGAGATAAAAAGAGATTAAAGTAATATTCAACGCGCTAAAACACTCGTGGGCTTAGCACAGAGCCGCATGGGTTAGCATAGAACCGCGTTAGCGGTGAAAAGCTTACCGCGTTTTGCAAGCACGCTACTTTCCTCCTAATACAGAACCTTAGAGGACTAACACGGTCTTTCTGTCGTGGGTAGCGTTGGCACGCAACGCTCATGTGAGAACGCCAGGCTAATAGAGCGAAGAGGATTTTTCGATAAAACATTAAGTCAAGATTCATTGGTTTAAATGGTGAGAGGGTTTTTGACATCATAAAGTTATTTTTGCGTTGATAAAGCTTTAGAAGGCTCGGGATTATTTGAATTTAAACGCATATTAAAAGGCTTTCTTTTTTAAGGTTTTGGAAACTTTTTGAAAGGTTTGATTTTATATTTATAAAAGGGCTTTCAAAATAAAAGGTTTTGCTTATATATATTAAAGTTTTTCAAAAAGTTTTTTTTAAAGGTTTTAGAAAAAAAATTTAAAGTTTTTTTAAATTAGAAAAAAAAAAAGTAAAGTTTGGGAGGAGAAATATTTACAGGGTTTTTGGCAAGAAAATTTAGGGCTTTGTAAAGTCTATTAGTTTACAAAAATATTTTGGTGTTTTAAATATGATAGTTTTTTTTTGGTGAAGATTGTGTTTTACAGGGGTGTATATTGAAAATTATATATATATATTTTTTTTCCCGGGTGATATGGAAGATAGCCTCATGCAATTAGTAAAACAACTATAAGAAAAGGAACCACATCAGTCATGGGTGGCAAAGTGTGACTAAAGAAGAATAAGAAAAGGAATAAAAAAGAAGAGGCAGATATCATTGCCATGGTTAGCGAAGTTCATGCAGTAGCTGAGAAATTGAGAAGTATAACAGAAGACAAAGAAAAAATCGAGGGTGATTGGTGTAGCTTTGATCTGCTATCACCTCCTATGTTTACAGGTAAATATTTTGATCATTGGGTTATCAAAATGTTAACTTTTCTTAGAGCTAAAGAGTTAATTGAGTATGGGTCTAATAACCTATATGTTGAAGTATGCGATGCTTTAGCATTGAATTTTATAAAAAAAGCATTGGATGAGCAATGTTTGTGTAAAGTATCAGAAGTTACAACTTCTAAGGAAGCATGGAAGATCTTAGAAGAAGAATTTGGTGCAAGAGAGAGTGACATGCAGCAGCAAGATTTGTCACAATTTGTTGGGTCAGCCGCAGATCTGAGAGTATATGAGCAAGACTCTGAGAGAAAAACAGAGCTGGGAAAATTCCACTGAAAAGTGGATGATGGTTGTGAAAATCATAAAATTGAAACCCACTATGCAAGCATGCATATGGATGAAGAAGATGCAACAAAGATTGCAGAGAGAGAAGCATCAACCTCTGTGTGTGAAACAGAGAAAGAGCATATAAGTGCTCAAAGAATTCATTCTAATGTGGATGATAAAAATGGTGAATCCCACTATGATGAGACACAAGTGGATGATAACTACAAAGTTATATATGACTTGGTGAATCGAGCCGCAGCTAATGGATTTGGTGAAGTTGAAATTGATAATGAGTACATGCATGCTTAGATATCCCACCATAGTGTGGATAAACATTATATTGATGATATGTGTGGTTTCTTTTTTGAAATAGGGATTGATTGTAGCAATATGGTAAGCGCAATGTTTGATGAAACATTGAAGGTCGAAGTTGTCATTGTAGTAGCAATATGTGAAGCAGTTGGAACTGCTCATGAAGCAGTGTGTCATCTAGCAACAACTGATGATCAAGAACAAGATAAAGTGATTGAAGAGTTTTTGATGAGAATATCCACTAACAACATAACAGTGGAAGACAACCTCCATGCAATTGAAAAGAAGGCAGGTGTAGAACCAGAAGCTCTCACTGAAGTGAGTCATATTAAAGATGTTTTTAACAATATTTTTGAATATGCAGGTGTTCAGAATAGCATGGGAAAAAAAATTGAAAACAAGGTTGTTAATAATTTTGATGTAGATTTGAATCTCATTGAAGAATGGATTCAAAAACCAATAGAACGAATTGATGTGAGTCTTAAAGTAGCAGCTGGAATAAAATAATTGAATGAAACGGTGAATATTGATCTTGAGTTTGCAGATTACAGGGAAAAGGTAGCAATCCCTGATGATGAAAATGAAAAGAATGGTATGGATGTTTCTGAAGACAAAGATGAATGCATTGGAACCATTTTTCAGTAATGGAGTCAAGAAGAGATAAGATTATGCTATCAAGAAATATGGCTGAAAGAACGTGAGGAATATGAAGCGCAAGAAGCATAGAAAATAAGACAGTTTGAAGATACAATGTTATGGCAGCAGTCCATGGTTGAATGAATATTTGAAGAGTCCGGTGTAGAAGACATGATCCAATTGTTTTTCAGAAAGAGTTCAAAACAAGTCAAAGAAAAATCGCAGTAGGAACAAGTGAATAAAGCCTACAACAAGAAAGTTCAACAGAGAATGAAGCATTTTCGAGGATATAGAATTTGGAAGCACAGAAAAAGAAAATGCAATATTGTAAAATTCTTGAGTCATAGTAAGCCTAGCTTAGACATAGACCAACAGGCATGTTTGAGTGATAATTGAGTCAGGTTTGAGTTATGTTTATTCATACGGTTGTAATTAAGGGAGAGTGTTAAAAATAGTAATTACTCCGGCATGTGGAGTTGACTAAACATACAGAGTCAATTAACTGAGTGATTGAATAATTGAGTGTTTTAGCATTGAGTCAAGTCAAGTTAAGTGATAGACGAATTTGAGTGTGTGATTGCATGTCAAGCCAAGTAGCTAGTTGGAAAAAGATAAATACCCTTCACCGGGTTAATTGTAAGTATCATGCTTTGTGATCAATAGAAGCATAGCAGCTCGTGTGTTTTATATGTTAATTTATTTGTTTTGTCTCCTTTGTCTTTCAACCATACATAACATGTCATCTAAAAAATAATATAACATTTAGATAACATTTTTGAATTGTAAAAAAGATAGAAAACCTGTAAAAAAAATCTATCCTTAAATAAGTCTTCCTATTAATCTCTCCTCTATTCTCAAAATCTACAATCCAATTAAATTCAATTCAACTAACATAACTGGATCATCTAAACATGTGCTCTAAACGCTCAATACCTTTAAACCTGTCCTCTAAACCCTTAATACCTTTAAACCTGTCCTCTAAACCCTCAATATCTTACAGATTTCGTGTTTCCCGTTACACGTTGATAGCCTTTTAGATGACACGTTGCCAGTTAAACTTTTTCGTTATCGGTGTGTATCGGCCAATATATCACCTCGATAGTTCTCGCTATCGGTGTGTATTGGCCAATATATCACCTAAACTCTCGATTCTTTTTAGATGCCAACGCCGATAGTTTTAGTTATTGGCCTGTATGCCAAGCTGTCACCTAAACCCTCTATCCTTTAATTAAGCAAGTTATAACAAATAAAGTTATAACAAATAACTCGTTGTTATGAATTTCATTCTGAATTTGATGCCACCTACATGTTCCTTTTAATTTTGGATTATATCAAGTACTACATATATGTGTTTGCTCCTGTTTTAGGTATTGGCATGTAACTGTTACCTAAACGCGCTCTATCCTGTGACGTTGGTTGTTGAAGCAAGTTATAATAAATAACTCATTGTCATAAATTCATTCTGAATTTGATGCCACTTGCATGTTATTTTTAATATTATATTAGCGTATTCATAATATTAAAATTAATAATAATAATATCAAAATTGCAATATTGGGAATAATATTATTAATAACATTATTTTAATGGTATAAATTGATAACATTAAAATAATAATGAAATATCATCTTATTAATTAGATTAATAAAATTATAAATATTAATGTTATTCAAATATTTAGTAAACACATTTACATTAATATTAAGAACATAAAAATAATAATAGTATTAAGAAAAACTTTTCAAGTTAGTGAAATTGTTGTTATCTAACATTACATTTAAAAATAGTAATATATATTATAGCAATATATATTAATTTTCATAAAAAAAAATTACATGGAAAAAAATATTTTTTTTATTATTATTTCTTACTTAATGATGATGATGATGGTTAACGTCCGCTGAGACCAAATAATGGTCTATCGGACCTAAAGAAACAAATTATCTATTTTGATTTAAGATTTTATTCCTATGCTCAAAAAGCTTGGAGAGTAGCCTCTCGAGCTCACTATAATTTTGACATTGTAAAAGGATAGGAAGGTCAGTATTGTAACAAAGATTGTGAAACTGAGATCTGATGTGGTTATACGCGGGGCACTCTAAGAGGAAGTGGTTTTCATCCTCGATGTTCCTATTCTTACATATATGGCAGATCCTTTCCGTCCATGGCGTTTTAGGAATTGCCCAACGACCTGTTCCACTATGGAGCTCATGAGAATTCGTTCTAATCTTTGCTATATTAATTTTCTTCTTTGAGCTAGTTAAAATAGAGAGATACTTTTGATCTTCTAGGTGGGGTTGATGACCTTCTTATAATAACTTAATTTTCTTTTAGCCGCTAAGTCTTTCTCACACCACATTTTTTCTTTGAACTTAGAAGTAACAATATCTTTAATGTTATTTATGTTTTGCAATGCATCATTTTCGTTGATCTCCCAATAATTTAACCAGGCCCTTGTGTCTTTATGCCACCCTCGATTGAGCCTTAGGTGGTTTTGGCTAGAATTTAAAGCTAGCTTAGGAAGTCTATGATCATTTATGTTACTGATTTTGTGCTTGTACAAAAACCTAAGCATAGCTAGGATCTCAATAGGGGAAAGACCCGCTTTTATAAGGAGAATAGGATAGGGTGTATTACTTTTAATTTTCAGCTTAAAAGTTATAAAAATAAAAATAAGTTACATTTAAAAACAAGTGTTGTTGGATACAACAAGGTCTCTCCCTATATATATATATGAAAAAACAAAACAAAAATTATCAAATACCAAAAACATTAGAATATATTCAAGAACTTTAATTAATAAAATCTAATAAAATAATAAAATATGATAAGGTGCTAGATAACTTCTACACGATCATGTAAAGAACACCCTACAAAGTTGGATAATTATAAAAGTCTTTATTTATTTTGATGAACATTTAAGTATATATATATATATATATATATGAAATTATTATACCATACAATTATTATATATATATATATATAAATAATTAATTAATTAATTTAAAATATAGTTATAAATTTTTGATATACCAAATTTAAAAACAAAAATTAAAATCATCATTTCTATTTTAATAAAATATTTTAAATTATATTCCATTATTTTAATTTACAAATTTATTATTATTGTTATTAAAAGATAAGTACATTTATATTTATGTTTATAAAATTGATTGAAAATTAAAATGATATGATAATTAAAAAAAATTAACATAAAAATTTTATTTAAGATAAAATTATTTAATATAAAAATGTTGTGTTTTTTACAATTAACCAATAATTAACAAATATTTCAGAGAATTTTTTTATTTAATTAAGAAATGAAGACTTATTTAATTGGGATGTTTATATCTTGAATGTCGGATTATAAAAACAACAAACAGCAGATGATGCAATGTAAATATCTCGGATTGTTCTGAATAATGCAAATATCTATTTAATTGTGAAATTCTTTGTGAAATTCTTCGATTCCTGGTTGAGGAAAAAATGAATTAATATTATTATTCCCAATTCGGAACCAGTGAGTCGACTTATCGCGGATTACTAACACTTTTTACGCGGTCTTCTCTTTAGGCGTTTGCTGTAAATCATAGATCATCGTATTCTCAACAGCCAGATGTCTTGTAGAGTATCTACGTAATTGATAGCGAACAAAATCAAAGAGGTCTTGAGATCAAACGATGTTGAGACTCATTAAATTCTATCGAGTTTATCTATAGGGTTTGATCTCCAGAAACCCTATTTGAGAAAACGAGATAATTAGAATTATCACTAGGGAAGGAACGGCCCATCCTTTATCTCGTAGTGCCGATTAATGGCCTTGGCCTACGATCCATATGAAAGAAATAGCCCTTTAGTACATTAATGAAATAACACCTCTGTTATAATTGGGTTTAAAAATTGAAAATTCAAAAAATCCAAAATATAATTATCAAGTTATGTCTATTAACTTTTGTCAATTTGTTTAATTAGATTATAAGATTTTGTGAAAATTGGTAATTCTAGCGGAAAAAAGTGAGTTTGTGAGTGATTTTCATGTGCAACATGGTATAGATGTCAATAATCCTAATAAAAAAATATAATTAAGTCAATAAAATGTTAATTTTTTTAATTAAAATAAAAATACTTTAATTATTTATGAAGTTAAAAATTATAAATTGTTATGGTCGGTGATAACATGCAAATCAATCGCTAGAATCTTGCAAATCAATCGCTAGAATCTTGTTTGGTTAAGGAGTAATAATATTGATATTATAGCTATGTCATTCTTTTTATGTTCAATTCATGAGTGATAATTAAAAAATTATATAGCTACGAAAAAAATAGTCTAATATCTTTTTATTTCTCACACACCCATAGAGAGTTAACGCTCTAATTCCATTAATATGGAGTTTACATGTATCATTTAAAAATATATATTAATAACAAAAAAATTTCAATACAAATAGAGATAGAATATGTAAAGCAAATGAAATTTTAAAAAAATTGATGGTTGAAATATTTTGTGAGTGTTTTGTTCTCGCAAATGAAATTTAAAAAAAAATTGATGGTTGAAATATTTTGTGAGTGTTTTGTTCAAGGTGAATGAGATGTGTAATTCCTTCCATTCATAAGTATTTTTTTAATGAATTGACATGTAATATTTAAAAAAAATATTAATAACAAAAAAAATCATATAAATATCTATTTATTTATAGAAAGAGAGACTATATCTATATATAAAGAAAATGAAAAGAAAAAGGTAACTAACACATTGTATTAATGTGACGCTCAAAGTTAAGTCTATGCGTAATTCTTTTCATGTCTAGCATGGAGTTGAGGCATGACATATATATAAAATAATGATCATAGATCCATGTTAACCTAGAACCTATCAAGCATCCAGAGTGATAAGATCTCCTTAGGTGCAACTCTTTATTCAGGTTTTACACTTTAAAGAGTTTTTCAACTCAAGAAAGTTGTTCCGTCTTGGTGCTTGATAAAGGCGAGATTAACGTGGATCTATCTTGGTAATAATAACAATTTTATTAATAAAATCTATGAAATAACATTAATGTTAATAATAATATTAGTGTAACATAATCAATAACATAAGAAATGTTAAATGAACAATAATACACAAATTATACTATAATTACAATATTAATATCATTATATAATAATATTGTTGTATTTAATAACCTTAGCAATGTTAAATGAACAATAATACATATATTATAATATAATTAGAAAATTAATATCATTATATAATAATATTGTTGTATTTAGTAACTCATCTTATTAATCCCTCAAAGGCGTGACTTTAGCAATCACTTTTTTTTTACCATCATTAGTTCAGGGTTGACTAATGCAACTTATAATGTTTAATTTTGAAAAAACTAAATATTTATTATTCAATATTATTGAGAAAAATGATTTTCAAACATTTGATTGGACCATAACTTGAAGGTCTTATTGGAAACTTTGCACATGATATTGTCATATGAATAACTACCTCACATATGTTATGCCATAATTTATGAATATAGTTGCAACATTTACGCATTATTTTTAGATACTTTAGTATATTTATCATTAAATTCTTATTACCATAATTTAAGTAAGAATTTATATAAAAATGGGTAGCAATAACATGTAAATAAATATATTTACTAGGAGTTACTTCTCACCATTATTTATGTTTTTCTCAAAACTTATGTAGGGTTAAAACCATAAATATCTAGTGGTTACTACTCTCTAAAATTTATGCAATTCCATGCTCATGAGTAAGCAATTAATTTATCTACTTCACATTTCAATTTAGGAGTTACTTCTCACCATTATTTATGTTTTCCTCAAAACTTATGTAGGAGTAAAACTATAAATATCTAGTGGTTACTACTCACCAAAATTTGTGCAATTCCATGTTCTGAGAAAGAAAATAATTTATCCACTTCACATTTCAATTTATTAGGTCCTAAGTAGGGAAAATGTTAAGGATGGAAGTTTATCTTAAAGTTTAGAAACTTTAGGGAATCTTACTAGTATATTATAGACAAATTGTAAAATGTTTGATGATATTTTTGTAAAAATATATAATTCGGGATTATATTATATTATTCTATATAATATCTTGACAATTTTAAGGTAAAATAAATTTCTACTATAAAATTTGGACAAATAATTTTTAGAAAAAATAGAAATTGAGGAATCTATTTTTTGGAAAAAGTATAGAAAATTAGCCCACTCGCGAATATTAGCCCCTAAATTTTTCACTACCAAGACTATAAGATTCCATTTTTCCTATTAACCTCTAACATTGACGAATGTATATTATAATATTTTATACAATTCTAGCAATAATATAATTTCTATCTTGAGTAGCTCAAGTTAAGCAACCTTATAACATTTATTATAATATTATAATTTTATAAATTATCTTATTATTAATATTACTATAATTAATAATATTGATATTCACATCATAATAATAATATTATTATTATAATCAATGTTAAAATCTCCACAATCAAACAATACTACTATGGTAAATGTGTACTTCCAATCTACAAACATCAATGTAAATAATATAAAAAACATAATTTTAAAATTAATACTAATATCATTAATATTAATGATATTATAATTAGTAACATATTAATGATATTATAATTAGTAACATAATTAATAATATTATCAATGTTATATTATTAACTATAATAAATTAATTATAGCATAAATACACAGTTAATATAATTAACATATAATATTATTATATGTACAAACCATCTTAGTATAATATAATAATGTTATTAATAACACTTATGTAATAATATTAAGATTAATAAAAATAATAATACATCATATTTTGATACTACATGATGAATAAACATGATGTCACAAAGTGATGAATATTTCCCTACATGATTTTGTGATGAGCATATCCCCATGTCACCTTTTAACGTAAACCTTCACCCTTCATTGACACCACATTATGTTGTCATTCAATAGAATTTGACAACACTATGTGCTAAATGTATGTGATGGGCATTACCTAATGTCATATTGTGACAAATAAAATTCTCTTGCAATATATATATACAAAACCCCAACAACACAATTTGATGAACATAACCCAAAGTTGTAATGTGGCCAACCTAATTTGACATTACAATATTGTAAACATATCTTAGAGTCTCAATGTGACAAACATAATCCACCATTAGAATGTGCTAAAAAAACCATATGACAGAACATAACCCAAAGTTGTAATGTGACCAACCTAATTTGACATTACAATATTGTAAACATATCTTAGAGTCTCAATGTGACAAACATAATCCACCATTAGAATGTGCTAAAAAAACCATATGACAACTTGGTCAACCATATAAAACATGCTCAAACATTGTCAACCATAGTCATAATGGTCAATAGTGTTCAACAACAAAACATTGTCTAATTAGGTTGGAACCGTAAATGGTCATCAATATCCGCATATGTACAATCTAACACATATTGTGGTGGTTATTTTCCATGTTATACCCACTCAACATAACACATGATTTTCTCTTAAATCTTGCTTGATTGATATATTATTCCCCTTATTATTGGGGAGATTTTGGAAAATATAAAAATTAAGTGTAGATTACTTTAAATTCATCATTTTTCACACCCTAGTGAAAAATATTCTTGGACCACCAGCCTAGGCTTGTAGCCTCCTAAAAGCAGGCTAATTTAAACACACATAATTCCCCCATCATGGGGTTATACAAGAAAATTATATTTTATGTTAGAACCCTAGGGTATGCACCCAAATAACCCCCCTTTGTCGTTTTCATCTAAGACATATTTTTTTTTAGGGATCTTTAAATTCCCCACAACCCGATGTCAAAAAGCTAAGAAAAACTTCCTAAATGGGGCAACGCTTAGAATAATGATTATCGTGGGCCTCCTATGGTCTCCCAGCTTATGGAAGGGGCTCTAAATCTACGATTTATACACAAAACATAAGATTCTCTCACCCACATACGACATAGGTATTTTAGTGTCCATTTATTAGGATATTTTACTGAAGGTGGCAAGGTTGGGAGCACTTGCACCAGTAGGCGATTTAGTATGGCTAATGGAGGAAGTAGGCGATTTAGTATGGCTAATGGAGGAAATGATAGTTTCTTTGGGATGTACCACAATACCCTTCATTAAAACCCTCCTTTTATACCTTCACCAGTTTTCTTCTAGTGGACACATACCCCACTATTGAAAACTTTTAGAACACCCAGTTATTGTTGAGTGGAGGGACATTATGTCCTTTAGGATTAAGTGTGAAAACCTCTCATTAAAACTTGGGTTGTTTCATACATTAAAAATCATTAAAGTAATAAACCCTTAGTTTTTGCTTTGTTTTATGTTTCTATATATTGGTTTACATCCTTAACATCCTCTTCACATCTATCCATTTTAGTGGGCAACATAGGGGACAATTTTTTACATCAATTCTCTCATCATCTTCAAGGCCCCCACCTTTGGTAGGAGCAGTGCCAGGTCTTATAGTTTTACCTACTCAACCTTCCCATTAGAGATAACCTACCGATTTGACCTTTTAAGCTCATATACCGTCGATGTCACTTTGCTACATACCACTTTATCTCAAAGTAGCACTACAACCCACACGTCACACCAATATGGGAAAAAAATCACCTAATATTCCATGTTTTTGCTTCATTGAACCTCCTAATTCTCTTGAAGTTGATGACTTATCTCATATCTCACAATGTGTCATGGTCCACCATGCCCAATAAACTAGCTCTAGATAGCCCTAACCTTAAAGGAAAACCTGTAGATGACATTGCTAACCATGTTATGACCTTTCATATATGGTGTTCTTTGAATAGTATCACTGATGACCCAATTTGATTGAGGCGTTTTAAGTGAATGCTCAATGGTTCCTCGACTAAGTGGTACATTGATTAGGAGGTTGGGTATCACACACCTAAGTTCTTTCTAACACTTTTCCAACTTCATGCTGTTCATGATGTGATATTGGAATTATTATCAAATTTTTAACAATCATCGTCCACCCACATCATGGACCACATTCACAAGTGGTGCAGACAACATAGTATTTATAATGCCAAATTCCCCAAAGAACTTCTTTTAGAATTATTACCGAAGTCACTTTTTGTAGTTATAGAAAAGAATGCTACAACCATCATGTCTTTAGATGAGAACACATTCATCTCAAAAATTCAAGAGTTTGATCTAATTTACTCCCAATAAGGGTACCTTTATATGATCATCCTAAATGCTCCTCGACCCCAACCTTTAAATATAGAGAACATGAGAGCATCGATTGTTATACAAAACAATGTAGAGTCCATGATCCAATATAAGCCTTAGCATGAGAATCAAATTCCCTACCACAAAAGCCCATATGGTCCACCTCCAATAATTCCTAATATGCCTGAGACACCACTTGTTCACCCAGCATAATGGAAAAATATTAACGCATTATAATGATTGAAAAACATTTATAATTTTTAAATTTTTATAAACTCAAAACTAATAGTCTTAAGTCAACATCATGCATAGCATTGAAAATAAAATTATTCTTCTAATGATCCTTACTTATGTCCCAAATGAAATGTTCAATTTTGTTTTTTATTATCCTAAATTGATCTCCCAATTATAATGAATCATTTTTTCTTAATAATCATCACAATGATGTCCACACTAGAAAAATTTTATTTTTCATTTACACTATCACAATCAATTTTAAACAACGATTTCCCTTGATTTATTATCAAGGTTTTGATAATTGGTTATTCATATTGTTATCAACTAAAGATGTTAGGTCCCTATACTACTAGTGTTACCCCTTATTGTTATTAGTACAACTCCCTTATTATATTGTTGTGCCCATGTAGTCCCCATATTGTTATTATTGTTCCCCATAGAAGCCCACTATTATTATTATTGTTCTATTACATTATTATTGTTATGTCGGCTCTGATTATATTGTGACCCCTTAGGCTCCTATATATAGAAAGGAGGTCTTGTCATTTGTATCATCGAATAATTGTTCATTTGTGTAATGTATAGGACGTTTCCCCCTCGAAGAGGCTTATTTCTAAGGCGCTTATCTATCTTTTCTATCTTTTTGTGAGCTAGTTTCATAACATTTAGTATCAGAGCTTTGGATTCTAGGATTTCATTGCTCCAAACAAGTGATCGTGGCATTTTTGTTATAACGTTTTCGCTATGAAGTTTTAGAAGCTAGCAAAAACACCCATTTTAGAAGATATCGGTCTAAACCCCGACTCCAAATTTCAGATCTTGTCTTGCTATATTTTGAGATATATGATATGAAGAAGTTAGTGTTTTTGTAGGCTCCAAAATTTCATCTCAAATAGGTCATCGTGGAATTTTCGTTATAATATTTTTTATACAAAGGTTCACACTCTAAAATTAAAACCCATTTGAGACGAAATCTTCATGAAGCTTGGGTCCAAATGTCAAATCTTTTCTCGCTATATTTTTTGAGATATAATATGAGGAAATTAGGATTTTTTCAGACTCCTGAATTACATTCTAAACAAGCGACGTTGGGAAAATCGTCATAACTTTCTATCTGAGAAACAAATTAAAGTTTTGTAAGAAGTTATAGAAAGAGGATAGACTGTAGTTATCTGTGTATATTTTTCGGATCTGAAGGTCAAAACAGTGACACGTGGCACGTCGTACAAGTTTGCTCTACTAAAACATTATATAATCAGGTCATCTTAGGAGATTGGGCATAACTCTTTCTTGGAGAATCAAATTTTGATAAGACTTGCTAGGTTAGAAAGAGGACTCAAAGGGCTACTGTAGGATGAAATTTCAAAACTTAGAGATCTGAAATTCCAGAGTTACAGTCGTTTCAAGATCAAGCTCCTAAAATGAAGAAAAGGTGATATGAGAAAGTTTGATGGCAAGGATCTAGTAAATTGGATACTACAGATGGAGTAATATTTTTATCTACATGAGGTTCAACTGCTGCAAAAGGTACATATTGCATCTTTATATTTAGCACCAAATCAATTTTTATGGTATAAAGGGATTTTTTCTTGTAAAGCACTTGTCACTTGGTCAATTTTCACAGAAGAAATGATAGCACATTATGAGGATACAAAGAGTAACACATTCTTTAGCCAATTGATAAATCTCAAACAAAAGGGTTCAATGGTAGATCACATCGAGGACTTTCAAAAATTGAATATAACTGAAAATGATATTCCAAAGAAGCAAAGGATTGATGTCTTCATAGGGACTTTAAAGGATAACATTCAACATGAGGTTTTTTTTTGGGAACCTGATTCATTGGATAAGGCATTCAGGTTGGAAAGAGAAATTGAAAGTGAAATTATCGAAACAAGGAATCCCACCAATAACGACTATAATTATCAAAGTTTATTTTCTCCTACCCTTCCACAACCTACAAGGTTTACACGACAACAATTGGAAGAAACATAAGAAAAAGGGCTTTGTTACAATTGTGATAGAAAATACACTAAAGGTCATAAGTATGCTGAGAAGAAATTATTTTACATAGATTATGAATAGGAGGAAGAAAAGGATTAAGAAACATCAAAAGAAGAGGATATACACCAGGAACCAACCTTAGATAAAGAAAAAATGAATTCGACCATATCTTGTAAATCATTAGAAAGAATTACCGCTCCTCAAACTTGCAAGATAGAAGGACATATCAAGAAGAAAAATGTTCAAGATGTGAAATCTTACATCGAGAAAGAAGAAATGGATCCGACCATATCTTGTAATGCATTGGACGGACTTACCAATACTCAAACTATCAAGATAGAAGGAAATATCAAGAAGAAAAATGTTCAAGAAGTGAAAAATCACATCGAGCATCAAGAAATGAATCCAACCATATCTTGTAATGCATTGGAAGAAATTACAACTCCTCAAACTCTCAAGATAGAAGGACATATCATGAAGAAAAAAATTCAAGCAGAGACATGTCACATCGAGCATCAACAACAAGTTTTCTAACTTTTAAAGGATAATGCCACTTTGGTGCAAAATCGAATGAAACAATGGGTAGATCAGCATTGCAGTGAAATAAGTTTTGATGTAGGCAATTGGGTATTCTTATAGCTACATCTCAAGCAAGCTATTTATGAGAAGGAAATGTTGGCAATACTACATGCACTTAGGAAATGGCAACCTTACGTAATGGGAAGACACTTCAAGGTAAAAATGGATCTTGATAGTCTTAAATACTTTTTAGAACAAGATTATCTTTAGAAGAATAGAAAAAATGTGTCACAAATATGTTGAGTTATGACTTTGAAACCATCTACAAAAAAGGGAAGCAAAATGTTGTTGCAAATGCACTCTTAAGAAAGGATCAGGACGTGGAAGCATTGTTTTTGCTATTTCTATTATCCAACCAGATTGGATAAACGAAGCAAACAATGTAAACTTTGAAACGTGAACTGATACTGTTACCCATTTTGTAGAGATAGCAAAAAAGTGACCTGATTTTGAAAATGGGTGATGCAGAACACACATGTTTTTTTAGAGCATAGTTTTTGGCACTTTAATTTTTTTTATGTACATTACATTTTAGAATGGTAGTGATTTTCATGCTGATTTAAAAAAGTGGGTATTCTGCATCAGACCCTTTTTTTAAAAGACCTATTTTTTGACTTTAAATTTTCTAATGTATGAAATGTAAATAATTATTTTGTAAATTTAATAATTTTTGAAGTGGTCGTTTTCTTCATATTTTCTTGTTTTTTATTTTAATTTTAATTTTTTTGTAGTGAGGTTTTTATTGTTTTGCATTTTTAAATTAGAAGGTCGATATTTTGAATTTTCGATATTCTACATATTTATACATCCTTAATTAATTTTTCAATCTACATGAAAAAATTGATTCCAAAAAACAATATTTTGTAACAGTGGACATAAAAATAACCATTTTTAAAATAAATATAACTAAAAAACTACACGTTTTGATAATTCTTTGCTAGAATTGATATGTCAAAATCACAATTTTTATATGAAAAATTTAACTAAAAATGGTTAAATAATAATTATTTTTATGAATTTCATGTAAAAATAATAATAATGATCACTTTTTTTCAAAAAATAATGATTAACTTAAAAATTAATGCGAAAATCACATATTACAAATTTCTAACGCATAACAACCTTAATCGAGTGTGTATTCTTCTCATAAAATGTCAAAGTCAAAACATTGCAAAGCTTGATTTCCAAGCATAACTTAAATTTAATCAAAAATGTCATGTAATCCAAACTCTTCGTCCTCTAGAGTTTCATCATTGTCTTCTTCCACAATATTTTCTGCTTCCTTTTGCTCATTTTCCTCTTCTAATGGATCTTTGATGTCTGCGAATCTCCCAATGTCTGTCTTTCCAAACATTCCATGTAATGGTGGTTGGGGTTCCTTTTCCTTTTTTGCCACACGTGATTCACTAAAGTCCCCTTTCTTCAACCCAATTTCTTGCATTGCATTTGGAAGAAATTGAAGAGCATTAATTCTTTACTGAATGAAATTGCACTGTATTGGATCTTTTCCAATTGCAATGCAATTTATTCCTTTTTGAAGGCAACATGCTAGTGTTGTACCTAATTATCAAGCACAAAAGAAATAATGAAGTAAATTAGTACAATGACATATAAATTAATAAATAACATATTGAAATCCAATTCCATATAATAAAACTTACCTGAGCCAGAAAATAAATCCAAAACCCAATCTCCTTCATTTGGCTATCGCAAAGACATGGTTAAATTGAGCTCCTAAATAACATTGGGTTACATTGTTTAAGTGCTCAAACGGCTCGATCAGGTGCTTAAAAAGGGCTCAATTGGGCAATCATTTTCCCACCCAAACGTGCTATCCCTTGCCAAAAAGTGTAACCCAGCTCCATGCTTTCACTCTTATAGATTATGAATTTCTAACAATCTATATCCTAATTATTATTATTATCCAATTTGAAGGTCATAGCCAAGCCAGACACCAAATTGGTGTATGAAACCCCCTTGTTTGTGGGACAAGAGACCCACCTCCATGCACCGATTTGATTATTGTCTACGAAGGCATACATACTCTAACCCCTTCTGGTTTTCGAACCTATGAACTCTTAGTAGGAAACACATGCTCTTAACCATTAGGCACTTGACCTGAGATGCCTCATGTTTAACTCTAATGTTATAGGAGCATTTTCTCAAGAACTCTATCCAATAATTGGACCTCACACACTTTATTGACCTCTAATTTCAGCTGTGGCCTTTCAAAGTTTACTCTCCAAAACTCATTTAAGGCCATAAATCACACTTGATATTGGTTTACTATATTTTTGAAATTTCTAATTCTTTATAACTAATCATTTAGTTTAGGTTGATTTTTTGGATTTAATTATCATGATTTGAGTCTTGTCAGTGTTAACTGTAATACCCATCTTGGAACAATAGTCATAAAAAGTCCTAAATTGATTATTCAGGTCCTCATGGTTTAATGATAATACCATATATATATATATATATATAATTTATTGTTATAAATAAAATTTTAAACCTAACTTTTTAATTAATATTTTAGCATCCATAAACATATGCTTTTAACCTTTAATAAAGTCGTGCTAAAATTTCATATATATATATATATATAATATATATATATATATATATATATATATATATATATATATATAAATTTTATAATTTATTGTTATAAATTAAATTTTAAACCTAACTTTTTTATTAATATTTTAGTGTCCATAAACATATGCTTTTAACCTTTAATAAAGTCGTTCTAAAACTTCCTTCACCCTTCGTGTATCATGCAAATAAAGTTTTCTCGACTCTGAAAAACGATGCATATCTTATCTATAATAGACTGATGTCGTTTGGTTAATATTTTTCAATAAAATTTGTCTACATGTGGAAGCCATGGCATCTATATACTGCTCGTACAACAAAATGCCAAAAGTAACGACAAAGAGAAAAATGCCAAGTTATTCGTTTGTTGACTTTTAGATGGCCACATTCTCATCTCGCATGCATGCCCTGTCCTTCAGGTTCCCACTCTCCCATTATGCCCATATATAATATCGCCTGAGTGTATTCTCATATTCTCGATGGTGAGGAGACCAAATTGGTACATAATGATGATGTATGCATTGCTTTTTCTTTCAATTTTTTTAAATAAGAAATGGAGATCTATACCTATTATTTTTCTAATTTATTGAAATGGTAAGTCGACACAACTTTTTAATTTCTGCCATTATGTCTAGAAGATGCTTTTAAATATTCCGGTTGTTCGAATTTATCGGTGCATTTGAAATATTCACGGTTCCGTGTTTGCTCATACTCCTTTTACAGAAGTATTATATATTCTGTGTAGGTTCACACAGAGTCCCAGCATATTAAATGCTACCAGTGAAAAATGGATGTTTTCCCACTTCAAGGTAAAAAAATATCCATGAACTGGTCTGACACTTTGCTATCAATGGCTACCAAGATTCGGTAAATAGTTTAATGATCAAATAAATTAAAAAACTTATAGTCATTTCTTTCACGTGTCATAAGTAAAATTAGGTTGGACTATACAATCTGTATACGCGATAACTATCCTGGCATTCTGAATGGGGAAAATGTCAATGAAGATAATTCCAAAATAGTTTAAATTTGCGCTACTCGGTTTTATATACTTCGTCGTTTGATAAATTTGAAGCATGATTAAACATTACAATGCAGTTTTAGATGCCGATGAGTTGAAAATAATATAATTCGCGATCATCAATTTTATATACTTTGGCTTCCGATAGACTAGCCTGGCTATTCTCAGAATCACCCCAAACAATAACATATAAAATATAACCCCAAAAAATCAACCTAACTGATATATTATGACACATTTTCACCATAAAACGCAAAAGAAGGAAATCTATGCTCAAAGTTTGGTTTATGAAAAAATACTGGTAAACGTGGGTAGTTTGTGCATGAAGAAAAGGTATAATTTTCTTTTGAGCTATTGTGATACATCCACATGCCACCTCACGCTAGAACTCTCTCCACTATCTGTTACACAATCCAAAATCGTGGGAAGGACGCAAAGATTCATGAACCCGAAGCCATAAATTAATTTTTTTTCAACAAGAAAAAATTGAACTTTGCTTAAGTATTATATCAAATTTTACATAGTTCACGTCGACCAACAACATTGCTCAATGTCTACAAAATTCATACTTCCACATAAATACAACTAGAAAAAAATGTAAAATAGATGCATATGCACTCTTATAAACTGGCATCTATAACCCTTGAAACAATAACTAGATATACCTCCGAAGCATCATAAATAAAAGTAAAATATCGGAAAAACAAGACAATGAAACAAAGAACTAGCCAACCATCGATCAACGGTGGGCATCACATATATCCCCATCCCTGAAAATTATATCCCCTGGCCTAGCCTATAAAATGCGTCAGTAGTCATCCCAAAGTAAATTAATATGTAGTCCATCCACATCAATAGAGCTAAAACTTTAATAAAAATTAAAGTAAAATGAAAGATTTATATTATAATTGCAGTAGTCCTTCCTTTATATTATAGATTTCCTTCTTTTGCGGTTTACAGTGAAAACGTGTCATAATATATCAGTTAGGTTGATGTTTTGGGGTTATATTATACATGTTATTGTTTGGGCGATAATTGGAGTAGTCCTTCCTTTATATTATAGATTTCCTTCTTTTGCGGTTTACGGTGAAAATGTGTCATAATAATATATCAGTTAGGTTGATGTTTTGGGGTTATATTATACATGTTATTGTTTGGGAAGATAATTCCAAAATAGTTTTAATTTGCACTACTCGGTTTTATATACTTCGTCGTCTGATAAATTTGACGACACGAGTAAACATTACAATGCAGTTTTAGATGTCGATGAGTTGAAAATAATATAATTTGCGATCATCAATTTTATATACTTTGGCGATTCTCAGAATCACCTGGCGATTCTCAGAATCGCCCCATACAATAACATATATAATATAGCCCCAAAACATCAACCTAACTGATATATTATGACACATTTCCACTGTAAACCGCAAAAGAAGGAAATCTATGCTCAAATTTTGGTTTATGAAAAAACACTGGTAAACGTGCATAGTCTGTGCATGAAGAAAAGGTATAATTTTCTTTTGAGCTATTGTGATACGTCCACATACCACCTCACGCTACAACTCTCTCCACTATCTGCTACACAATCCAAAACTATGGGAAGGATGCAAAGATTCATGAACTCGAAGCCATAAATTAATTTTTTTTCAGCAAGAAAAAATTGAACTTTGCTTAAGTATTATATCAAAGTTTACATAGTTCATGTCGACCAGCGACATTGCTCAATGTCTACAAAATTAATACTTCCACTTAGAACAAAATGTAAAATAGATGCATCTGCACTCTTATAAACTGGCATCTATAACCCCTTAAACAATAACCAGATATACATCCGAAGCATCATAAATAAAAGTGAAATATCGGAAAAACAAGACAATGAAACAAAGAACCAGCCAACCATCGATCAATGATGGGCGTAGCATATATCCCCATCCCTAAAAATTATCTCCCCTGGCCCAACCTGTAAAATGCGTCAGTAGTCATCCCAAAGTAAATTAATATGTAGTCCATCCACGTCAATAGAGCTAAAACTTTAATAAAAATTAAAGTAAAACCCAAGATTTATATTATAATTGGAGTAGTCCTTCCCTTATATTATAGATTTCCTTCTTTTGTGGTTTACGATGAAAATGTGTCATAATATATTAGTTAGGTTGATGTTTTGGGGTTATTTTATATATGTTATTGTTTGGGAAGATAATTCCAAAATAGTTTTAATTTGCGCTATTCGGTTTTGTATACTTCGTCGTCTGATAAATTTGACGACACGAGTAAACATTACAATGCAGTTTTAGATGTCGATAAGTTGAAAATAATATAATTTGCAATCATCAATTTTATATACTTTGGTGATTCTCAGAATCGCCCGGCGATTCTCAGAATCGGCCCAAACAATAACATATATAATATAACCCCAAAACATCAACCTAACTGATATATTATGACAAATTTTCACCGTAAACTGCAAAAGAAGGAAATCTATGCTCAAAGTTTGGTTTATGAAAAAATACTGGTAAACGTGCATAGTCTGTGCATGAAGAAAAGGTATAATTTTCTTTTGAGCTATTGTGATATGTCCACATACCACCTCACGCTACAACTCTCTCCAATATCTGCTACACAATCCAAAACTATGGGAAGGATGCAAATATTCATGAACTCGAAGCCATAAATTAATTTTTTTCAGCAAGAAAAAATCGAACTTTGCTTAAGTATTATATCAAAGTTTACATAGTTCATGTCAACCAGCGACATTGCTCAATGTCTACAAAATTCATACTTCCACATAGAACAAAATGTAAAATAGATGCATCTACACTCTTATAAACTGGCATCTATAACCCCTTAAACAATAACCAGATATACATCCGAAGCATCATAAATAAAAGTAAAATATTGGAAAAACAAGACAATGAAACAAAGAACCAGCCAACCATCGATCAACGATGGGCATAGCATATATCCCCATCCGTAAAAATTATCTCCCCTGGCCCAACTTGTAAAATGCGTCCGTAGTCATCCCAAAGTAAATTAATATGTAGTCCATCCACGTCAATTGAGCTAAAACTTTAATAAAAATTAAAGTAAAACCCAAGATTTATATTATAATTGGAGTAGTCCTTCCCTTATATTATAGATTTCCTTCTTTTGTGGTTTACGATGAAAATGTGTCATAATATATCAGTTAGGTTGATGTTTTGGGGTTATATTATATATGTTATTGTTTGAGGTGATTCCACCCGGGGCAATTCTCAGAATCCACCCGGGGCGATTCTAAGAATCGCCCCAAACAATAACATATATAATATAACCCCAAAACATCAACCTAACTGATATATTATGACACATTTTCACTGTAAACCACAAAAGAAGGAAATATATGCTCAAAGTTTGGTTTATGAAAAAATATTGGTGAATGTGCGTAGTCTGTGCATGAAGAAAACACATAATTTTCTTTTGAGCTATTGTGATACCTCCACATGCCACCTCACCCTACAACTCTCTCCACTATCTGCTACACAATCCAAAACCTTGCGAAGGACACAAAGATTCATGAACGTGAAGCCATAAATTAATATGTAGTCCATCCATGTCAATAGAGCTAAAATTTTAATAAAAATTAAAGTAAAACACAAGATTTATATTATAATTGGAGTAGTCCTTCCCTATCAACCACTTAAAACTCCTTCCCTATCAACCACTTAAGACGAATATATAGCAAAGTAATGTGGAGTTATACGTCATGCGCGGATAGGGCGATTCTGAGAATCGCCTGAGGATCGCCCCAAACAATAACATGTATAATATAACCCCAAAACATCAACCTAACTTGTATAATATAACCCCAAAACACCAACCTAACTTGTATAATATAACCCCAAAACATCAACGAAACTGATATATTATGAGACATTTTCACCGTAAACCACAAAAGAAGGAAATCTATGCTCAAAGTTTGGTTTATGAAAAAATACTGGTAAACGTGCGTAGTCTGTGCATGAAGAAAAGGTATAATTTTCTTTTGAGCTATTGTGATACGTCCACATACCACCTCACGCTACAACTCTCTCCACTATCTGCTACACAATCCAAAACCGTGGGAAGGACGCAAAGATTCATGAGCTTGAAGCCATAAATTAATTTTTTTCAGCAAGAAAAAATCAAACTTTGCTTAAGTATTATATCAAAGTTTACATAGTTCATGTCGACCAGCAACATTGCTCAATGTCTACAAAATTCATACTTCCACATAAATACAACTAGAACAAAATCTAAAATAGATGCATCTGCACTCTTATAAACTGACATCTATAACCCCTGAAACAATAACCAGATATACATCCAAAGCATCATAAATAAAAGAAAAATCTCAGAAAAGCAAGACAATGAAACAAAGAACCAGCCAACCATTGATCAGCGGTGGGCATAACATATATCCCCATCCCTAAAAATTATCTCCCCTGGCCCAGCCTGTAAAATGCGTCAGTAGTCATCCCAAAGTAAATTAATATGTAGTCCATCCACGTCAATAGAGCTAAAACTTTAATAAAAATTAAAGTAAAACCCAAGATTTATATTATAATTGGAGTAGTCCTTCCCTTATATTATAGATTTCCTTCTTTTGCGAGAATTGCCCCAAACAATAACATATATAATATAACCCCAAAACATCAACCTAACTGATATATTATGACACATTTTCACCGTAAACCGCAAAAGAAGGAAATCTATGCTCAAAGTTTGGTTTATGAAAAAATACTAGTGAACGTGCGTAGTCTATACATGAAGAAAAGGTATAATTTTCTTTTGAGCTATTGTGATACATGGACATGCCACTCACCCTACAACTCTCTCCACTATCTGCTACACAATCCAAAACCGTGGGAAGGACACAAATATTCATGAACCCGAAGCCATAAATTAATATGTAGTCCATCCACATCAATAGAGCTAAAACTTTAATAAAAATTAAAGTAAAACAAAAGATTTATATTATAACTGGAGTCGTCCTTCCCTATCAACCACTTAAGATGAATATATAGCAAAGTAATGTGGAGTTATATGTCATGCGTAGATAGGGCGATTCTGAGAATCGCCGAGTGGTGGGGCGATAGGGCGATTCTGAGAATCACCGAGTGGTGGGTCGATTCTGAGAATCGCCCCGCCACCCAGCAAAGGGTGGCGCCACCCGACGATTCTTAGAATCGCCCCATCTACTATGAATCGCCCCAAACATTGTTTACTAGGCATCCAATACAATATTAAGCGGAGAAATCCCAGAACAAGAGTTCCTCTTCCTCCTCAAAGACTAATACCTGTATATCGAACTGTGCATATAGATCAAAATCTATATTCATAAGCGAACTGGTAATTAAAATTTTGCATGCTCATGCAACATGCAATTCTTTTCATGAGTCAGCCATCGTGTTTTGAAAATTTCAGTGCATTATTGATTTTGAGCGGACAACCCTGCGAAAGATCTGTGGTTAACGAGGACCAAGGCTCCATGATTATGGTTATATATTATGGTATGCTCTGCTTTGGCGCTCTGCCCAACACCTCTGCTCTGCCTGTGGGTAGACTGTTCTGAGATTTGAACGCGTGATGTATTCGGCTTGTTGCAGCAGCGGTTGAGGGGTTCCGGACCAAGGTCGAGGTGCATTCATACTATCTGCCAGCTTGGCTGGAGAGGATGCCACGGATCCATGGCTCTCAATTTCATGTTGATTCTAATTCGATTACTTACTTCTCCATAATTGCAAGGGCTCGATCGATGAATGCGGTATTAGAGTACGAAATGAAAACGCCAAGAACTTGAAGAGAGGCATAACGGACACGGATGAGATAATTTTAAGGTTTAAATATTAACTTATCAATAAATTAATTTTGCATTTATGAATGTCTTTACTTTGATATCATATGACTATTACGATTTAAATATTATTTTATTAATAAAAGAAATCCCATTTTTTAAAAATAAAATGAATGTGATATTATTTAACTAGCAAACTTTTTTATTTTTTTTTGGCTTTATTTAATGTCTTTCCTTTTCTTTAATTTTGTTTTATAAATAAAAATTTTAAATAAAGTTTACGTTAAAACCTCAATTACCATTTATATAATAATTTTCAAGAATTTATCACACATTCGAAAACATAATTCACTTTCCTATCTTTGTCATGGCAGCGAGGTGGCATTATTCCTGGTTTGGTTTCCTAAGTAATTCTGGGGATAAATTCTCTTTCTCAGACTTTGTTCTACATGCGAGTTTCTTTGTTGGAGATACTAGTCGGTCTTCTTGTCACTTGATGGAGGTTTTTAACTTTCCTCATTGTTGTAGTGGTTTACGATATTAGTTAGATAGTCCAAGGCGAGGAAGCCTCGGTCCTGTATTTATCTTTGGGATTTTGGCCCTGCTCTTGTAGGCCAGGGTCTCTGGTTGTTATAATGCCAACATCACTGTGGCTTCAGTTTATTCATATTAAGTCTGTATATATTTGACCGACCTCGTGATACAATTCTTGGGTCCGCTATGCTGAGTTTATGGTTCGGCTATTCTCCGGAGTCTGTACCAGATTTTGAAAAAAAAGGAGGGCCACGGTATCACGCACTACAACGTTTGATTATCATTCAGAGCCTCTGCCCCAAAAGAAATTTTGAGATGGCATCCCTTTCTTCCCAATCGATTGGCACTGTTTTCACCCAAGTTATAGTAAAGCATGCAAAGCTCTTCATCAATGGAGATTTTGTAGATTAAGTTTCAGGTATTTAATTTCTTGATCCATTGCACAGTGTTTTAAAGTCAAATCAAGATTTGTGTTTAGATCTTTACGGCTGATTTATTTGTATTGTTGCAGGAAAAACGTCCTCAATCAAAGTAAATCGAGTGGTTGTAGGTAGCTCATCATATTCTCCCTACATGTGGGGTATGATTTCACTGATGATGCATTATTAGGATTGTGATTGAAACTAGAGTTATCTTCTGGGAACTTGCTTGTTTTTTCCAATTATTTCATTCTTGAGAGAAAATCCTCTGGCATCTAGGTTTGGGATTTATTGATAGAAAATGAAGTTATGCTACTTTCATTTCTCGGGAACACATTCATGAGGGAGTAACAAGTTTCTTGAGGTGTAACTGAGTTGCTTTATAACAAATGAAACTTTCTTCTGGGATTCCTTGTGAACTTTTTGTGAACATATTTTATGGAGAGGGTGATCAATTTAGTGAGGGTCATTAGAGGAGATTCAGTGTAATCTGACTCCAGTTCCTCTTTTTAGCGAAAGGATAATCAGGAAAATGTGCTTGATGTGATATGGTAAATTTTTCCATCTATGTTTAGGTGATATCAGTTCCTACTATCAATCATCATCTAGGTTCTAAGGAATATCTCATTCCCTTAGCATGTAAAGGAATTATTGGTCGTTACTGAATATTTAATGATTATTAATTAACATTTCATTGATTATATTTCTTCTACATTATCAAATAAAATTTGCAAAATGAGTTACATGTTTGATGTGTAAATTTGTTTTTTAATAGTTAGAATTTGTTTCTCGATCTTGCATGTGAATTCACTATCTAATTTCCCTTATCTTTGATGGCCTGCTCAGTGCTGATAGGCCTCAACAGGATAAGATTGTTGTGTGGAACCTTTTTAGTTTTAATCCTCACAAGTTTCAAAACTTCGTTTTCATTCTTCCAAGTATCCTGGTGCTCTAATGTGGTGAGGAATTTTTCAATTGCTCATAATTTATACTCCTCCTTTCACCCTTTGGTTTCTCTAATAATCTAGTCAATAGAAATGTTAGTTTCCACCATGGAATCTCTGCTATGAATATATTTTTGTGTGTATAATTTTAATTTAGACTGATTAGGATAAACTATATTAAGGTTATATTTCCATCTCTACTAGTTCTTGATCGTCTATTGAGATTAATGATTCTTGAATTCTCAAATAATGGTGTACTGTCTTCAATGCATCTGTTTCTAAATAGCACTGGGTTTCTGATAATTTAATGTTGTATTGTCTTCTATTAAGAGCTAGGTTTTAGTTTACGTATATGTTAACTAGACGTCATGCAGAAGTTTTGTTCCTTGTTTTGATTTTGTTAATAAATGTATCACTTTGATCTTTGTGATTCTTAGGGATTTTATGTTTTCAATTCCATATTGTGGCAGTTCATTTCTTCAAAAACGAATCATTTTTCTTCTTGCTTGTCTATACTTCTTTTTTAAGCTACAAAGATGAATTCATTTCATCCCATTTTCTTCCAAAGGGAATCTCTGTGTGACCTCTACTGTATTTTGGATTCATTTTTTCTACTAACTTACTTTATAAATGGTAAAATTGGAGAGGCTTGAGAAATTACTTTGAACAAATTGTCTCGTTCGATGAAAATTTGCAGCGATGCATGCATATTCATCATTTCCATTATCTCTAGCACCTTCGTTGATTATGCCACGAGGGTTTCTGCTCTGTGCAAACGATTGATGGAATATTAAACTAATTTTTAATAATTAAATATTTTATAAACCTAGTAGCGATAATATGGCAATTACAGTAACATTATAATGTTATGAGGTCAGTAGACTTACACCTAAAAATCTATATCTTTATCTAGATTTGTACATATCTCTTGTTACCAAAACCTTCTTTTGGCATAGGTCTAACTGAATTCTGGTACATTCATTTTGTATTAATCTTTACGTCCACAAATGAATTCTCGTGCATTTATTTGTTTAGAAATCCATGCCTGTGTAGGACATTCATAAAATAGTTTATATAGCTGATGTATGCATCGTATCTTGAAATAAAATTAATGATTTCCATATGGTGTTAAATGAGAAGTTATGAGGCATTTTTATGTTGTTGGATTATATGTCTTAATTATGATAATTTTTATTATTTAAAATATCTACAATCAATATTAAATTAGAGATATAATGTATGTCTTATTCAATATACAAATAATGACTTTTGAATTCATTTAGTGATGTAATTTATTCATAATGTCAGGGTTTTTTAATTTTATAGTTGAAAAAATTTCAATTTCTTTTGTATCTAGCATGTTATGGTTGAAAACATGTTGAATTTATATTTAGGAAAGAAAAATGATATTCTACCAAAAACATTAATGTGTTTTTTTTCCTCATAAACAACTTTGTTTGGCACAAAAAAATTTGGTTTTACTAGCATTTTTTAAAAAGTTTGAAAATTGACCCTAAAAAAAAATTCATCGTTCTAGTATCATCACTTTTTTGTTTTGAAGCTATATTTTGCACAAAAAAATTGTAGTAAATTCCGTAGTCACTGCCATTTTTAAAACATGTTCAAAATTGACCCCTAAAAAATAAAATCATCGTTCCAGTATACACACTTTTCATTTTTAGCACTGTTTTTGATGTTTTTTCGGGGTTTTTTGGCGAGAGTTCCCGTTTCAAGTTTATAGTTCCCATCTCAAAGTTTACATTGTTAGAAAAGGATGAATGGAAGAAGGACGAAGAAGTGTGGCCACTCATTCAAAAGTTGCAGAAGATCCCAACTCAAACAATATTGCCAGAACATGGCGAGGAAGGAAATATCATATTGGAGATTGGAGATTGGAGCAGTCACAAAAACAAGAACCTGATAGCTACGAAATCAATCAATCTCAGAGTATCTCATCAAGTGGAAGAACTTACCCACTGAAGATTCCACATGGGAGGACAAGAATTTTATACAAAATCATCAAGAACTACTCAAGTGTTGAGGAAAACACTTTTTGAAGGAGAGGAGCATGTTTGGTCCCTATACTACTAGTGTAACCCCTTATAGTTATTAGTACAACCCCCTTATTATATTGTTGTGCCCATGTAGTCCCCATATTATTATTATTGTTCCCCATAGAAGCTCACTATTATTATTATTACGCCCTTACATTATTATTGTTATGCAGCTCGGATTATATTATGACCCCTTAGACTCTTATATATAGAAATGAGGTCTTGTCATTTGTATCATCCAAGAATTGTTCATTTGTGTAATGTAAAGGAGGTTGGCCCCTCGAAGAGGCTTATTTCTAAGGCATTTATCTATCTTTTCTATATTTTTGTGAGTTGGTTTCATATGAAAAGAGCACATAATCAAATGTTCAAACTAGAAAAAGAGTATCTCAAAAGTCATCAAAATTAGAAGTTTCCAAAATTTAATATATATTAGATGCTCAAAAGAGGATGATTCCCTATCACTGAGCACACTTCAATTATTGTGCGCAAAACTACTCTTTCAAGTTTCTATGGATCCCCATGACTATTTCTTTGACATCCATTTGGATCCAGAGAAAGTAACATTTGAGAAATCTGTGGGGGAAAGTTACCTTAAATCAACCCTATCAGGTCAAAGTTCAAAACCACGTGCCCAATATCAACCCTCTACGCCTTTAAGGAGGAGTTACAGAGGCTCAAACAAATTCCTCTTGTGTCCCACCAGTATGAGAGGCCCGCTCAAATATAAAATATCATCATCAAAGTTGAGACATGCCATGGACCCTGGCCTATAAATAACATTGCATTGGGGACCATTTGAAAGAGAGAAGTCATTGCAAAGTTATGTTGTATAAAAATTATCTCACAATTTGCATGTCTTTGTAATCTTGGTGCTCAACATTAAAAAGTGTTTAAGAAAATTCTCGAAGAGAGATTACATCTAGAAGAGAGTGAAAGGAGAAAACTTATTTAGGAGAGATAAGGCTCCATTGTCTTCAAGACTCCCTTTAGTGGCTCTTGGATATATTGTCCCTCCTCAACATCAATAAAGAGATTTCTTGTTTCCTAGACTCTTTTCTTCTCATGTTTTTATTTTTGCATTGTAGTTTCAATATCGCATGATAGATTTCATTACTTTGCTTGTTATTTTTTCTTTCCTAGTGTACTAATCAACTGCTGCTCGATTTATGTAGGAAGCAATAACTTACATAGGAGTGGATTTTGTAACACCTTTTCTCCAAAAGACTAATAACAATTATGTTGATTGCAGATTCAAGAATACATAGGAAATTTGATGGCCTTGAGTGAAGTTGATTGTTTTACATTTGCTCATATCCATTAGATTTATGAAATATCTCAAAATTTCAATCAAATTATCCTCATGTCTCATGGTATTTTCCTTCAATCTCAGTTCCCCTCAAAGTATTTTCATTCAATCTCACTGCCCCTAACATGTAGAAATGATTGCTGATAACCAAGAAATGATTGATGGTGACCAATAGAGGGATAACATTCCTAACTTGTGGAATTGATGGATGGTCACAAATAGAGGGATAGTCTATGCAACTTGTGGAATTGATGGATGGTCACAAATAGAGGGATAGTCTATGCCATTGAATTCCATAAAGAAAATTTTTATTCAAAAAGAAATTGAATATTTGTATTATTTAATGAGGTGTTTGTTTAGTTTTTCTTGAAAAAATTTGGTAATATTGTGGACGAAATTATAATGTTTAATTATTCTAAATAACAAGTTTAAAATAAAAATAAATTCAACATTAAAAAAAGACCTTAAAAAATTCAAACGTTTCAAATTGGGTATATTGAGTAAGTTAAAACTATAATTTTCCCGATTTCTAATCAAACTTTTATTAAAATCAAACTTAGAGTGAAACCTTAAACCTCTACATCAATCACAAGTTTCAAAAAACTCACACAAGTTCCATGCACTGTATCCATCGCTTAATTCTATTGGAAATTCGCACTAAGGAGGTAGGGTGGGGATAACAAGGAATAAACAAGTTTCCATCCATCACAAAATAAAAATATAAATCATATAGAATCCAATGTAACCAAAAACAATGTGCAATCATCGTAACGCCAAAACGTACTATGTGAACCATTCATCTGTAAATCTATAGGCCGCACTGCAATACAAGGTCTCGACATGTTGCTGAAGTTGAATTTGTTCAGTGATTTTAGTTCAATATAAAATGTCTGCCTGTAATGTATCATATTCCTTTGCGTCATGTATTTCATCAGAAAGACTAACAAGGTACGTTAGGCAGATATTCTTTGGAAATCAACCAGTTTTTTCTTACTCACAAGGACAACACAACGTCAAGGGATTCTGCTCCTCCTGGCCTCCTTAATTACCCATAATCTACGGAAAGCAACTTATAATAACAATAATTAGATCATCAGACCATATGAAAGGGTACCGTTGTTGGCGGATTGCCGACATCGAGCAATACAACTACAACTATCATTTTTCTAAAATCCAGGTTGACATTGGGCGTCAGAATTCCAGGCTTCCGAACGACGCATTGGCAGTCTCCTATTTCAATAGAAAATTAAGCGAATGCATAAATCGCGGCACTGACTGGTTATTAGTCAAAACTCTGGGATGGTTTCAACGCGGATCTGGTTATTAGTCAAAACTCTGGGATGGTTTCAACGCGGATCCGCCGACATGGAGATAAGATCGGAGTGAAAACATGACAATGTTATTCAATATGTGTTTTTAATTTCCACCTCCGATAACATTCGGCGAATGTTAAGTAATTAGACAGAAATGTCGCCATTGGCTTAATGCAGTCGCTGTCCAGAACTATGATTGTCAAAGGTGGAAACATGAATGACATTTCGGTCTACTTCGTTAAGAATGTTGGCCGTAATATCTCCACTGATTTAGCTACCGCAACTCGCCAGGTTTAGGTTGCAGATTGGAGTCAAATTAACAGCCATTCATAAAGTTTCCGCAGTATTAAATGGAACAGCCCTCTTCACTTAACGCTTTCCTTGCCGCTGAGTTCGTCGTTATTACACTCAGGGAATAATAAGAGAAAAATGATCCAATTTTAACGATGAAGGTAGAACTGTTTGGAAAGAATTTGTTCGATAACAAGTTGATTTGCACTTTGAAGCTATTGTTCTTCGTGTTTTAACTTTAGTGTGGAGCTCTTGCAGGCCTCCGTCGACATACTCCAACAGAAAACAATGCTGTAATGGTTGTTAAAAAAAAGCCAACTGTCAACAGAAAAACCCCTCGAGCTCCCTAGCTAAATCATTGGAACATTAAAAAGAAAAAGCAAGGTGACATCAAACTATAATGAAATTCACGACAACGAGCTACTATCATGTCATACGTGGGCAGATAATTAATTAGATCGGTAAAACATTTCCGAGAATTTAATTTCAATGATTTATCAGGGTCAAATTGTATATCTAATTGCTTTAGTTCAGTTTCAGTTAGTTTAATTTAATTAGATTTTAATGTAGTTATTTATGGTTCATTTCCCTAATGTAATCTTTTTAACTGATTCTTAATATAAGAAAACAAATCTTCTGCTCCATATTTTATCTTGATTCTTTCTAATGGTATCATTACATGAGACTCCCAAGGTAAGTGAAGTGAAAGCAGCAGATAGAAGCTGGCATAAAACTCTTTGGGAGAATTGAAAAAAAAAATGAAAAAGCAGAGAAAACCAATTATGGAAAAAAAGACTTAGATTTAAAAAAAAATTGACCTACATCCAAGGTATCTTATCATAAAAATTTATCTAGATGCATGCGTTCCTAACACACTCAAGACGCTGAAGAACTCAGCGTTAAGAGTATGGTGATCTACAAAATGAATCTGACCATATCTTGTAAATCATTGGAAAGAATTACCACTCCTCAAACTCGCAAGATAGGACATATCAAGAAGAAAAATGTTCAAGAAGTGAAAGCTCACATCGAGAAAGAAGAAATGGATCTGACCATATCTTGTAATGTATTGGCTGGAATTGCCAATCCTCAAACTATGAAGATAGAAGGACATATCAAGAAGAAACATGTTCAAGAAGTGAAAGATCACATCGAGCATCAAGAAATGAATCCAACCATATCTTGTAATGCATTGGAAGAAATTACGACTCCTAAAACTCTCAAGGTAGAAGGACATATCATGAAGAAAAAAATTCAAGCAGAGACATATCACATCGAGCATCAACATCAAGTTATCCAACTTTTAAAAGATAACGCCACTTTGGTGCATAATCGAATGAAACAATGGGCAGATCAACATCGCAGTGAAAGAAGTTTTGATGTAGGCAATTGGGTATTTTTATGGCTACATCTCAAGCAAGCTATTTATGAGAAGGAAATGTTGGAAATATTACATGCACTTAAGAAATGGCGACCTTACCTAATGGGAAGACACTTCAAGGTAAAAATGGATCATGATGGTCTTAAATACTTCTTAGAACAAAAATTATCTTTAGAAGAACAGAAAAAATGGGTCACAAATATGTTGGGTTATGACTTTGAAATCATCTAGAAAAAAGGGAAGAAAAATATGTTGGGTTATTATTTTTATGTTTTTTAACCAATTTATTTTTATTTTTCTTTTCTAATTTAATTTATCCATTTATTTATTTTATTATTTTTCTAACCTATCCTTGTTTTTTAGTATTTTACAATTTTTAATTTTTAATTTATTTTTATTTACTTGAATAATTTTAACTAACCTTCCCCCCTTTGACCTTTGTTAGTTCTTTTATTATTTTATAATTTTAATATTTTAAATAATATTATTTTATATTTAAGGTCCATTATTTAACTAATTTTTATTAATATTTGTTAACTAAATTACCCTTCTATTTATATTTTGGTCCTAATTCTGCTAACTAAACTAATAAAGTATTTTTGACCCCGATTCTTGAGTCAAACTAGCCGTTGGTCAGGAGTCTCTGCTCTGCCTATTTAACTCGCTCAGCTGGATCTGTTTCTTCAACTTGTCCTGATGATGAACCACACTTGTTGGTTCGAAACGCGTCGACAAATGATTTTCCATGTGATTTTCGCCGAAGAATCTCTCTCTAAATTGATATGGATCACAAAAGCCTGAACTCTATTAGGGAAGAAAAATGTTGTTGCAGATACACTCTCAAGAAAGGATCAGGACGTGGAAGCATTGTTTTTTGTTATTTCTATTATCCAACTGGATTGGATAAACGAAGCAAGGGATGAATGGAAGAAGGACGAAGAAGTGTGGCCACTCATTCAAAAGTTGTAGAATATCCTAGCTCAAACAATATTCCCAAAAGTTGATTTGGAAGGAAATATCATATTGGAGCCTGGAGCAATCATAGAAACAAGAACCCGACAGCGACGAAATCAATCAATTTCTTAGTATCTAATCAAGTGGAAGAACTTACCCACTGAAGATTCCATAAGGGAGGACGAGAATTTTATACAGAAACTTCAAGAACTACTGAAGCATTGAGGACAACACTTTTGAAGGAGAGGGGCATGTTAGGTCTCTATACTACTAGTGTAACCCCTTATAGTTATGAGTACAACCCCCTTATTCTATTGTTGTGCCCATGTAGCCCCAATATTGTTATTATTCTTGCCCATAGAAGCACACTATTATTATTATTGTGCCCTTACATTATTATTGTTATGTCAGCTATGATTATATTATGAACCCTTAGACTCCTATATATAGAAAGGACGTCTTGTCATTTGTATCATCCAAGAATTGTTCATTTGTGTAAAGTAAAGGAGGTTTCCCCCTCAAAGAGGCTTATTTCTAAGGCGTTTATCTATCTTTTCTATCTTTTTGTGAGTTTCTTTCATAAGAAAAGAGCACACAATCAAATGTTCAAACTAGAAAAAGAGTATCTCAAAAGTCATGAACATTAAAAGTTTCCAAAATTTAATATATATTAGGTTCTCAAAAGAAGATGATTCCCTACCACTAATCAGACTTCAATTATTCTGTGCAAAACTACTATTTCGAGTTTCTATGGATCCCCATGGCTATTTCTTTGACATCCATTTGGATCTATAGGAAGTGACATTTGAGAATTCTGTGGGGCAAGTTACCTTAAATGAAGCCTATTAGGTGGAAGTTCAAAACCATTTGCCCAATATCAACCCTCTACACCTTTAAGGAGGAGTTACGGAGGCTCAAAATAATTCCTCTTATCTCCGAGCAATATGAGAGGCCGGCTCAAATATAAAATATCATCATCAAAGTTGAGACATGCCATGGACTCTGGCTTATAAATAACATTGCATTGGGGACCATTTGAAAGAGAGAAGTCATTGCAAAGTTATTTTGTATAAAAATTATCTCACAATTGGCATATCTTTGTAATCTTGGTGCTCAACATTAAAAAGTGTTCAAGAAAATTCTCGACGAGGGATTACACCTATAAGAGAGCGAAAGGAAAAAACTTATTTAGGAGAGATAAGGCTCCATTTTCTCCAAGACTCCCTTTAGTGGCTCTGGGATATATTGTTCCTCCTCAACATCAATAAAGAGATTTCTTGTTTCCTCGACTCTTTTTTTCTCATGTTTTTATTTTTGCATTGTAGTTTCAGTATCTCATGATAGATTTCATTACTTTGCTTGTTATTTTTTCTTTCCTAGTGTACTAATCAACTACGGCTCGGTTTATGTCAGAAGCAATAGCTTACATAGGAGTGGATTTTGTAACACCTCCCCAAAAGACTAATAACACTTATGTTGATCGCAGATTCAAGAATACATAGGAAAATTGATGGCCTTGAGTGAAGTTGATTGTTTTACATTTGCTCATATCGATTAGATTTATGAAATATCTCAAAATTTCAATCAAGTTACCCTCATGTCTCATGGTATTTTCCTTCAATCTCACTACGCCGAACATGTAGAAATGATTGCTGATAACCAAGAAATGATTGATGGTGACCAATAGAGGGATAACACTCCTAACCTGTGGAATTGATGGATGGTCACAAATAGAGGGATAGTCTATGCAACTTGTGGAATTGACTGATGTTCACAAATAGAGGGATAGTCTATGCTATTGAATTCCAAAAAGAAAATGTTAATTCATGAAAAATTGAATACTTGTGTTATCTAATGAGGTGTTTTTTAATTTTTCTTGTTAAAATTTGATAATATTGTAGATGAAATTATAATGTTTAATTATTCTAAATAACAAATTTAAAATAAAAATAGATTGAACATAAAAGAACTTTAAAATACTCACACGTTTCAAATTGGGTATATTGAGTAACTTAAAACTATAATTTTCCCGATTTCTTATCAAACTTTTATTAAAATCAACCTTGTAGTGAAACCTTAAACCTCTACATCAATCACAACTTTCAAAAAAACTCACACAAGTTCCCTGCACTGTATCCATCGCTTAATTCTATTGGAAATTCGCATTAAGGAGGTAGGGTTGGGATAACAAGGAATAAACAAGTTTTCATCCATCACAAAATATAAATATAAATCATATAGAATCCAATGTAACCAAAAACAATGTGCAATCATCATAACTCCAAAACGTACTATGTGAACCATTCATCTGTAAATCTATAGGCCGCACTGCAATACAAGGTCTCGACATGTTGCTGAAGTTGAATTTGTTCAGTGATTTTAGTTCAATATAAAATGTCTGCCTGTAATGTATCATATTCCTTTGCGTCATGTATTTCATCAGAAAGACTAACAAGGTACGTTAGGCAGATATTCTTTGGAAATCAACCAGTTTTTTCTTACTCACAAGGACAACACAACGTCAAGGGATTCTGCTCCTCCTGGCCTCCTTAATTACCCATAATCTACGGAAAGCAACTTATAATAACAATAATTAGATCATCAGACCATATGAAAGGGTACCGTTGTTGGCGGATTGCCGACATCGAGCAATACAACTACAACTATCATTTTTCTAAAATCCAGGTTGACATTGGGCGTCAGAATTCCAGGCTCCGAACGCATTGGCAGTCTCCTATTTCAATAGAAAATTAAGCGAATGCATAAATCGCGGCACTCAGGGATGGAATTTGACGGTCATTTTTCCCGTCATAAGGCCTTTTGAACGTATTTGATGGTTATAAAATTTTGAAGACCGTTTCTTAAGACGTGTTTGGAACCGTTCAAAACGTATTTTTGACGGTTAATATTTTGTTGAAAACGTGATTAATACCCATTCAAGAAAGCAGAAGCGAAAGTAGTAGACTAAGTTGCCAGGGGCTTGTTCTCCTCGATATGGCCACTTGTTCGGCCTCCAGCAAGCCATCCTATCTCTAGGAACGTTGGTATGTTTTTGTCATAATACTGTTGTAAGTGATAAGATAATTCTTATGTGTGGATAATTTTACATCCACCCCATGCTTCAAATTAAGTTCACAACAATGAAATTTTGAAATCCTGGGAAGGCATCCAGGAAAACCTAAAGTAAATCCGGCCTTGCTTTTATTTTTTATTCTGCACATTATTTTGTTAGCCAAATCGCAGAACGGACTTTTGGTGGATGTTTGGTTGCAGATTCTCTGCCATTTTTTAGGGTGTAAACTCAGAGTTGAACCAAATAAATGATTTGCTGCCGTCGGTTAATTTAGTGGATCACTTGCAAATTTAAAGGGATTATATTGGTTTGTTTTGTGGAGACAGCCAGAAGTAACCACCCTCTGGATTCATTTCTCTGGATTCATTTTCAACTTTATGGGAAGTGAATTCCAAGAGGCAATGCACTACCAACGATAGCACCAGTGACGGGTTTGAAGAAATCTTTCCTCTGCTGTAATGAATGGGGGCTTACTAATTAATAATTTAATTAGTAATCATAATCATCCTAACATATTTAGATATACTTCCCTAAATTAAATAATCAATAAAAAACATACAACAATGAATTGGGATATTTTTTTAATATTGTATTTGAGTAATGATTTTTTCATTTAATAAATTTGTTTTGATGTAAATACTATTTTTTTGTTAAAGTGTATATTTTAAGACAATGAGGATTTCCTTCTTTTCTTAAATATTTGTGAGCAAACTGCTCTCCAATATGGTAGAGATGTTGTAATCTCTTTTATAACATTTGACTTGGTCAAAATAAAATTAGAAAAATAAATAAATAAAATTAAAAATCAAAAATCAAAGTTAATAATTATAATTAATAATTAAACCAACTTAGATCCATCTTAAATGTGTATCTACCAAGTGGCCAGAAAGATCAAATCTTAAAAATCCCTTACTAAAATATTTGAAAGGAAGATCATTCAATTATAAAAACAATAATTACTTATTATTTGGATATATTTATTTTAATCCCAAACCTATTAAACATAGATAAGAATTAAAAATATAAAGAATCCAAAGCATAAACATGTTTAAGAAAAAACAAAATTGAACTCCAACATGATATATTTTTATGGAGTATAATTAAGGTCAAAGTATTGCATTTGTATGTCAAATTAATCTTAAAAGAATAAAGTTCTATAATATTGAAGGCCCCACTACACTACATATTGGAGAATGAGATGTTTATTATATTTTTTGTCTATTTGCATTTCATATACCTAGGTGTCCCACATCTTACCAACATTTTTAAAAATGTAGTAAAAGATGTGACACATTTAGATTGGAGCATTTTTCTACTATGGCATAGCATCTTTCCCTTTATGTTTCTCAAGATGCATTTAAATATGAGGAAAGTCTTTTGCACATATATCCAATCTCCATCTATATTTGGATTTAATGAATAGCTTCCATGCAACTTGACTCATTTCTTTGCTTACATTATCATTGGAGCAATGAAATTTGGAAACTTGTATGTTGTGACATCACTTTGAAACAACTAATAATTTGTTGTAAAATAAATTTCTCTTATTAGATGGATATGAAAACTGGATGTTGGTGCTATGTTCTTGTGCCCTTTTAGGGTGTCATATATTTATGTTTTGTATCAAATCTTATATTAGATAATGTAAAAAATTATCTCCTAATTTGCATGGAACTTAGTCTTATTGGGAATCGAAACTTTCTGGTGATATAATATAAATTGTTGCTTTTAAATGACACTTGAAATATATGCAATGGATAACCATCAAGTACTCTACCTAGGATTGATTATATACTTTCAATAAGAAAAATAAACATGTTTCAAATGTTCAATATTTTTTTGTTGAAATCTCCACAATTGTAGTTGTCAAAGTATTATAATTTAAATATATTTAATTTTTAGTTGATATGTCTACAAGTTATATTAAAGGGTATAGTCTCTAAATAATACACCAAGGTGAAAATTATTTTGAATTTTCAAATAAATTATTTTGTCTAAAAAATAAACTAACTAGTTAATTAGAGTGAGTTTTTTATGATTTTATTTAATGTTACTTTAATACACAATGGTTTTTTGTTTATATATATTGATTTTACTACAATTTGATGATAAATAGAAGGAAGGATTTGATGAGAGCATGCTTTTACCACATTTAATATTATAAGTGTTTGTTCTCTAAGAATGTAATAGTGGAGGAAATCATAACATAATCCTATAACATGATGTTAAGAGATCTACAATGTCCATTTATTATAGTTTTTGTCTTTTAATTTTTAAAAGGTTCAAATACTATACATTAATTGTTGTTAACATTATTGTATATCTCATTATCCAAAACAATGCTAAATAATAACATAAACCATATTAATTAATCTACTTTTGAGTTATTGATAACATTCAATAGTTTTACTATGTTGGTCATCTTATATGTCCTATAAGATATCCTTAGTCATATCTCATATATACAAATGCTATGGCATGTCTGGGGCAAGGACAATTGATTTCAAGTTCCAAAGACTTTATTGTGAAGGTTCCATGCAATTTCAAACCAAGATTCGAGATTTAATAAATCATTTGTGTGTTATGGTCATTTTGTTTTTTTCCTTATGATAAGTATGTGAAAATTTAACATAATTATGTTATTGAAAAGTAATTTTATAATCAAACATTTATTGGTGAAGGGTTAATTTATTGTAAGAACATTACTCTTGAAGGGCAAAATTTTAAACATAACGTTTCTTGATGGGGAGCATAAGAACCCAAAACGTCAAAAAAATATTATATGATGGGTAAAGAGACATCCAAATTCCAACCCTGGCGGCACTGACTGGTTATTAGTCAAAACTCTGGGATGGTTTCAACGCGGATCCGCCGACATGGAGATAAGATCTGAGTAAAAGCATGACAATGTTATTCAACATGTGTTTTTAATTTCCACCTGCAATAACATTCGGCGAATGTTAAGTAATTAGACAGAAATGTCGCCATTGGCTTAATGCAGTCGCTGTCCAGAACTATGATGGTGAAAGGTGGAAACATGAATGACATTTCGGTCTACTTCGTTAATAATGTTCGCCGTAATATCTCCAGTGATTTAGCTACGGCAAGTCGCCAGGTTTAGGTTGCAGATTGGAGTCAAATTAACAGCCATTCATAAAGTTGCCGCAGTATTAAATGTAACAGCCCTCTTCACTTATCCCTTTCCTTGCCGCTGAGTTCGTCGTTATTACACTCAGGGAATAATAAGAGAAAAATGATCCAATTTTAACGATGAAGGTAGAACTGTTTGGAAAGAATTTGTTCAATAACAATTTGATTTGCACTTTCAAGCTATTGTCCTTCGTGTTGTAACTTTAGTATCGAGCTCTCGCAGGCCTCCGTCGACATACTCCAACAGAAAACAATGCTGTAATGGTTGTTAAAGAAAGCCAACTGTCAACAGAAAAACCGCTCGAGCTCCCTAGCTAAATCAATGGAACATTAAAAAGAAAAAGCAAGGTGACATCAAACTATAATGAAATTCACGACAACGAGCTACTATCATGTCATCTGAAAGCGATATAAGGTTAAGATAACATGTTGGCAGATCACCACAACTAGAGAAAAGATAAAGGGTTTGGAGGATACGTGGGCAGATAATTAATTAGATTGGTAAAACATTCTGGAGAATTTAATTTCAATGATTTATCAGGGTCAAATGTTATATCTAAGTGTTTTAGTTTAGTTTCAGTTAGTTCAATTTTATTAGATTTTAATGTAGTTATTTATTATTTATTATTCATTTCTCCAATGTAATCTTTTTAACTGATTCTTAATATTAAAGAACAAATCTTCTGCTCCATATTTTATCCTGATTCTTTGTAATGGTATCATTACATTAGACTCCCAACGTAAGTGAAGTGAAAGCAGCAGATAGAAGCCGGCATAAAACTCTTTGAGGGAACTGAAAAAAAAATGAAAAAGCCTCTTGAAGCAGCAGAGAGAAAACCAGTTATGAAAAAAAAGACCTCGATTTAAAAAAAAAAAAATTGACCTGCATCCAAGGTATCTTATCATAAAAAATTATCTACCTGCATGCGTTCCTAACGCTCTCAAGAAGCTGAAGAACTCGGCGTTAAGAGTATGGTGATCTACAAAAAATCATTGTTAATTTTGTGGTTGTTCGCGTTCGAGTATGATGATCTGACAAAAGTCATTGTTAATTCTGCGGTTGTTTAACATATATTGATGATGATTAATAGAAGCTACAAAAATATTATTACAAACAACATTTGTTTTTATTACACTTTTGGATAGCCATAGTAATATTGTGTAGGATGAAGAAATTTTCTTACGATCACCATCATAAAATTTTATTATGCATTATTACATATAGTTTTTATAATACTCGTTAACCATATTTATATGGATAGGCGTGGTTATATATATATTGGAAATGGAGTGTATGCATTTTGATATTTTATTAAATGGATGGAGGAGACTTAATTTTAAAAGAAAATTTTTAGGTGTATACATTATCTAATAGATAAAATTTATTGAAATATTTTTCCATTTGAAATCTAAAAATAACCAACTAAATTTAACTATTATTTCTTTTGCCATATGTTAATCGACCACATCTATTCTCTTTCATTGATATTTTCATTTAACTCTTCATCACACCTTGATCTACTGGTGATCTTTATCAGAATTGTAAGTATCCCCAGGGTTAGAGGAGGGACATATAGACATGGCTATTACTCCATTAAATTTCTAAAGCTAAAATTCAGTAGTGTTGAGCAGTGTTCGACAACCTTAATCCTTATTATGCACCTTACATCATTGTTACAAAGAATTTCAGGAATCATAGTACAATAAAAATATCGTGGAGTGAAATCGACAGATTTGCTTCTCTGTTAGGGGGCCTTCAAATTTATCCAAGTTTCATCTAGGTCACAAGGATAGAGGACTATGTTTGATTTTAGCAAGAAGTCAAGACTTGATGTTATGATAATATTTGAGAATTTATTAAGTGTATTAGATTCAATTTTAATTGAGGTCGATAATTTTCTACATACAATGGAATTGTATAGTGAAAGCCTAACTCTTTCATAATTGTCTACAATTTGTCACTGTAAAAGATTTTATGTTTTCCCATAGTTGAAAAGTCTGATATATACACAAAAGTCTTATATATACACAATTACATTGGGATACCCATAATATACTCAATTGCAATGGAAAGCTAGGAATGTAATTATGCCTTTGTCCTCTTTAAAGAATTAATTACTGTCATCAAGTAAAACACTTCTACAATCATATTATCTTAAGGTAGAAGAAATATATTATTATAATATTTGCAAGGATTGTGTAGTGATTTCTTAAACTATTCATTCGGTGGAGGTTGACGAGAGGACTTAACTTGCTAATGGACATCATTTTTCATAAACAATAAAAATATAGGAAGAACACTCAAGTTGATACCTAAAACCGATCGATGATTTATTGTGAATTATCTATAGAATGATTTAACTATTAACATGGATCTGTTATCATAATGAATATCCCTGAGGATAACCACATGATCTATTATGAGCAATTGAACATGAATTCATTAAGTAGAATTGAGGTTTTAATAAACTAAGATAACTCATTGTAGACCTCTAACTCATATAACTCATATATCATTATGTATTTGGTTTGAAAAAAACTTTACCCATAGATCTGCTAAGGTGAAAACCCCTACATAGGATGTATGTTATTGTAGTACACTCATTGGATAACAAGTGGACAACACTATATATATGCTCAACTCTATATGGTATTATATACATGTCCCATGGAATTGAATAACAATGTTCGCAATGATAACTCGTAAAACAAATTTATTACTCGCAACCAATTAATAACAATGTTCGCAATGATAACTCGTAAAACAAATTTATTACTCGCAACCAATTAATTTTTTTTTTGTAATGTAGAATTGTAGAATCAAATTTTGGGTCTCATAATTATAATTAAATTATGAACTATAAAAAAGACTAATTTGTATTCATACCCTATATTGCATTCCAAACTCAGAAATAACTTTAATTTTATTTCAAACCTATCATTTAGCTATAGGACATGAAAGTTGAGAAATGGAAACAACTATAGCATGCCTTATTGAGCTAGTGTGTTAAATTAACAATTTAGAATGTAAATCTCTTCCTAGAGACGAGATCAATTGTGGTTACAATTCTGATATGTATACAGGAAATTATGAATCACTGAAGCAACATTACAACTTATTTCATGTGATCGCATCAAGTTTCACCTAATTATCTCAGAAATAATTTTTATTTCATTGCAAACCTATAATTTAGTTATAAGGAACGAAAGTTGAGAAATAGAAACAACTATAGCATGCTTTATTGAGCTAGTGTGTTAAATTAACAATTTAGGATGTAAATATATTCTTAGAAATGCGATCAATTGTGGTTACATGAATCACCGAAGCAACATTACAACTTATCTCATGTGATCGCATCAATTTTCACCTAATTATCACTTGAGGTCATGAACAATCATACTAGTCATTGTCACCAAATCACGTGTGACCACTAAGGATGGCGCATTGAAAACCTAACTCAGGGTCAACACATGAAAATAATTATCACTTGAGGTCATGAACAATCATACTAGTCATTGTCACCAAATCACGTGTGACCACTAAGGATGGCGCATTGAAAACCTAACTGAGGGTCAACACATGAAAATTTAAGTATCAAAAAACTAATGGAAATTATCTGATAGTTAGTAAAGTGGTTGTTCAACCTCAACACCAAACTCTAATTTACCATAGAGCTAATGGCCAAATATGAAGTTCAATTAGTTGAATATTGTGTATTGCTACATGTATCCTCTTGAATGAATTTGTTAGTGTAAGAACAAAGGTTAATTACCCCTTACTAATAACTCCATCAAACTTAATGTGTGTTACTACTAAAATTGAAACTGAAAATACAATGAATGGATAATGTTTATTAATTGAATTGTCAATGAGATTGAATGTTTATTAACCATGACTTATTATAGATCCAATATTATAATCCTTAATATTAAAGGATGTATAATAAACTCTATATTTAATATTTAAGTTTATATACACTTAATCATAAGTTTATATACACTTAATAACGGTTAATGTAGTTGATTCATATCGATATATGTCAACCACATTTCCTAAATTTGTGGTTGTGCCAATAATAATCATTTTGGATTTCTATTAAAATATATTTGGAAAACATTGAATTTAGTAGCTTTCCTTTTATATAATTTAATATATCTTTATAATTATATTTGTGGCATTTTGTTTAAGTAAAATATGTAATATTTTATTTTCTATAATGTGATTTCCCTGCTTGTTTTCCATCATTCATTATGGTTATTGACATTCACTATTGATTTCTATACTTTTGGTAAATTTTCAATGTGAATTCTCATGCGTTTATGGTTAGTAGTTCCACTTTTGTTTTATATATTAATGTTATATACATGATACCTGGAAACAATATAATTGGTTTCCTCCACCTTAATGTTGAAATAGATGGTTTGTGTACATAAATCACTCATGCATTCATCAACAAAATGATCATAATGTTGGAAAATTTTCCGCTACTCCAATATCGATCTCGCCAACACTTCAATGCAAATAATTTGTCACGCATTCCTCCGAATGGTTGTCTCTCATAGTGATTAGAGCGATGTAATCTTAATAATGAAATGCATCAAAGTTCATTGAAATCCCATTATGTTTCCAATTTTATGCAATTTTAACCAATGTTTCGGGAAAATTTGGAACATTTGTATTTTTGTGTAAATTAAAAAATCATTTTCTAATTTATCAAAATCTTATATCTAATTTTCCATTGGCTAAGTAGGGCTTAATGGAACATAATTACCCTTGTTGAGGGTGATTTATTTATTCTATTTGTCACTGGCTAACAATCATTTTAAAATAGAAAAAAAACTACTTTTGTGAGTGGTCATTGCGTTGGTGAGTGCTCTAACATTGTTATGTCTGACACTATTATTGAAGTCAAAGTGCATTGACAGACCATTATTTTTCTAGGTTTATGCAATATTAACCAAACTTTTGGGAAAATGTTGAATGTTCCTATTTTCATGTAAACTCAAAAATCGTTTTCTATGTTTTGGAAATCTTATTCTGATTTTCCATTGGATAAGACGGGATTGATGTGACATAATTTCCCTAGTGGATGTTGATTTATTTTTGCTATTTTTCAATGCCTGATAAATCATTTTAAAATAGAAAAACACTAATTTTGTTAGTGCCCATTGCATCGGTGAGTTCTCCGACACTGCTATTGCTTTTTCCAAATATGCAAATATGGATGGGGTTGCAGTTCCATTATGTGGGGGGGGAGGGGGGATGTTCTAACTACTCTTATCTTGTTGTACGGAGGAAGGGTGTGCGAGAAGTGTAGGAAAAAGGGTGGGCATGAAGTGTTGGAGCAAGTGAAGTGTGGAACAAGTAATGTTGATACATTGTACAGAGTGTTTAAGTGAGGTTGCAGGTCACTTACAAAGGCAGGAGGGACTACTATTATTTCATTTCTCGTAGAAAGGGTGTGCAACAAGTGAGGGGGAAAGGGTGTGCGAGAAGTGCGAGAGCAGGATCTCTAGGAAAATTTAGTGTCATTTTGAATGCATGCAAAGAAATGATCGTTGCATGGATATGTGTTTCATTGTGTAGAGATTCCTTGTGCTAAGATTTCATTTTGTGGAGCTTAAAACGATAACATTAATTGTGTAGAGTAAGTTTCCTCCACACAGTGAAAGCTCCACTAAAAAATCATAAATATAAATTAAATTAATTTAACTTTATGACCAAATCAAATTTATTTAATAATAAATTTTATCCTCTACACAATGAAAGCTTTCATTAAAAAACTATAAACCTAAAATCATAAATATAAATTAATTTAATTTAATTTAGTGTAATAGAAAGTTGTTATCAATTCCTAAAGCCATTTAATATTATTATGAAGGAAAATTTATTGTCATTTATGAATGCATGTAGTGAAGCCGAAGTTGTAGGGATCAATGTTTCATTATGTGGAGCTTCCTTGTGTGGAGCTTCCTTATGCAGAGTTTTCATTGTGTGGATCATTGTGTGTGAAGTACAGGAATAGCTGAAGTGTCGAACAAGTAATGTTGATACATTGTGCAGAGTTCTTAAGCAGGGGTTTAGGCCCCTTATGTAAACAAGGGAGGGGGGCAGGGGATAAATATTATTATTTCATTGTACAAAGAAAGGGTTTGGGAAAGTGTGGGAGAAAGGGTGTGCGGGAAGTGTAGGAGTAGTGAATCTACAAAAATTAAGTGTCATTTATGAATGCATGCAAGGATGCCAAAATTGCAAGGATCAATGCTTCATTGTGCATATATTCCTTGTGCGAAGATTTCACTGTGCGGATATTTCATTGTGTATAGGAAACTTCATCCATACAGTGAAAGCTCCACACAATGATAGCTCGACTTAAAAAAATAGAAACATAAAAATCATATATATAAATTAATTTAATTTAATTTTTATGAACAAATAAAATTTATTTGATAATAAATATTGTCCTCCACACTGTAATGAAAGTTTTCATTAAAAAAATATAAAACTAAAAATAATAAATATAAGTTAAATTAATTAAACTTAGTGTAACATAGACTTGTTATCAATTGCTAAAAACAATTAATATTGTTATAAAAGAAAATTCAGTGTCGTTTATGAATGCATGCAAGGAAGCCAAAGTTGTAGGGATCAATATTTTGTTGTGTGGAACTTGCTTTTGCATAGCTTACAATGAAAGTGTTCCTTGTGCAGAGGAAGCTTCCTCAGCACTGTTAAAGCTCGACACAAGGCCTATTTAACACTGTAAGAGAAACTTACTTAGCAAGAGAAAGTTACAACTTATCTTAATGTGGTTATATTATTGTGCTGAGGTGAAAAACATTATGCTTAATGCTTAAATATTATGTGGATCCTTAATATATTTTCCTATTTTGTTTGATATATATAAATAAACTATATATCACAAATTCGAAGGAGACATGATAAGTTCTGGAGTGGCAAGACTTTTTTCAATTTTTTCGAAACATAATTAAATAATTAATATGCATATGCATAACTAATTAATACTAATAAAAGATTTGAAGAAGATGGGGTAAGTTGCAGAGTGGAAACACTATCAAACGAGGTTGTAGTCATTGAGAAATATTCAGGAGATGTTGATGCAACACTATTAAAAAAATTTCTTTTATTTTAAATTCCATACAATATTAAGTGATGTGTATTTTTTGTGCGAAAACATGAATGTGCGAAGCAAAGAATAGAAACATTGACTATCTGTGCTTTTGCTTCCATCTAGATCTATTGTCCGTTTTAATTGATTGGCTATGGCTTTGGATATAGTGACTGGTCTGGTTAGATAGGATTGATGTGATCATCGGGGTGGTGGTCACCTAAGGAATGGGTAGGATATCAATGCCACCTTTGCATAGTTAAATTCCATGATTGAGAGGTGTGATATGGATGAGCAGTCACCACCATCAAATAATGATAAAAAACCTATAATATTGCATTTTACCACCCTATACTCCTCCAAATATGTATTACCAACTAACTGAAATTATGTTGAAAACATATCCCTAATTAGGCTCGAGATGCAAACCGCAAAAGCATAGGCCACACAAGAAAGGAACAATGTCGTGGAATCATCCTGAGTGGAGCTAATCCCTTAGAAATCACAACAAAAATATGTTTAGGCACATAATCCACATGGATCTCCATGCATCACCCTCTCTCTTTGCAACACCATTCTTTATACCCTTGAACATCAGTTGGATGTAGATCATTGATATCGGCAATATGATCTCCACCACATGAGACGCATATGTAGATGGTGCTATGTCCTCATTTAAATTTCCAATTTTCTCTGCATACTCCTTGGTTTTCCGATTCTCAAATTAGCACACATGATCATGCAATCTACTGATATTGTCATAAGGTATCGGAGAGCTTTCCATTATGTGTTTTGCTTGGTGTAGAGAGCATGCAGACATCTTTCTTTGTGAAGATAGCTTTGTGTTGAGAGATTTCACAGTGCAAAGATATTTGTGTAGAGATCTTTCATTATGTAGAGAGAATTAAGATTTCATTATGTGAAGCATGCTTCACACTTCACACAACCTTTATTCAATTAATTGGTGCATATTTTTCAATTCAAAGACAATTGCTAAAAAATATGGTTAGAAAAAAGATTTTTTTTTCCAAACTTCATAATCAGTGTTCATATGTTCATTGAAAACAAGAAAGAAAGTTAAAATTCTAAGAAAATTGATTTCTTTGGTGAGTAGAATATGCATAGTAAAGTTTACAATATTATAGTTATAGATATATATATATATATATATATATATATATATATATATATATATATATATATATATATATATATATATATATATATATATATATATATATATATATATATATATATATATATATATATAGAGAGAGAGAGAGAGAGAGAGAGAGAGAGATTTGATTTCAAGTTTCTAACCCCGATTTTTCCATATCAACTTTACAACACTTTGAAGGACACCTCACAATGACTAGTGCATATACGAAGCCATTTGAGACTGTATGTGCAAAATGTAGTAGTCCATTTACAATTGTTAGAACTATGAATGAAACTATGATTTATTGTACCATTTTCAACAAGAAATGTTTCTTTGTTTATTTCCATCTATTAAACTGTATCATATATCCGAATGACAAGAAGACAATACTTTGTGTTCTAAGAGGTGTGGAACTCGAAAAAGTATTACCTAAACTATGAAAAGTTTCCTATGAATAATAAGGTGTGGAAAAAACAAAAGTTATTTATATTTTATCTAGTTTGGAGACACATGGCACATTTACAATAAGCCATCAAAATGCGATTACACATATACAATGATCGCCCTCTTTGTTTACGTTGTCGAGGAATCTAGTGAGGGTACAATTCTTGTTTCTTTCATTGTCAAGCAATTTACTATTGAATATTGGCGAGGGGTAGGGCATGATCCAAATTTTTGTGCTTCCACATATCAATGCTTCTAATATTAACTTTGTCTTCTACTTTATGGTTCAAGAATGTGAGCATTACTAAAAATTCTTTAAAAGACAAGTGTCATCTGATTGTATTATACAAAGATGTATGTCAATTAATTTCATTGTCCAAGTTCTATTTTTTGTACTATTCTATTTACTAAGATTATTTACTATGTTTTGATCGTAATGTATAGCTGGTTCGTTATTCTATGTCGTGTTTTATTTCTTATAGTATGTTTTCTTACATTGTTGTAAGTTCTAATTGGTCAATTACAACTTGAGTTAAAGTAAATATTCATGCAATTAAATGGATTTAGGAGCAAATAATGACCATTTCCATAAAATAAGTCGTGAATCTATTATTCAAAGGGTTCAACATCACGTCCATCATAAGCTCTGAATGTTTAGAATTAATTCTAGGTTGGTTTGTCATTACAGATGAGTGCCTTCCCCAATCTTCCTTAACCAATCATGATGGATGGCTTTCTTTTAATATTGTGGGAAGAGTTACATCAACTTTCATTTCAAGTTGCATTTAAAATATATGGAGGGATATGAAAACTTGTGATCAACAATTATAATTGATATCAGAGCTATAAATGATACATTGTTATTCATTTTCAGTTACTAAAGGTTTAAAAACAAAAATTTCCTAATAAAGTATGCAATATGTTTCACTTAACTATGTTTGAAACTCAAGATTTACAATTACAAGGCCATGAATACAATTATAAAATTCCTTCTTTTTTCGAGATGTTTGCATTATTCATGCAACTGTTAACGTTGATACATGGTGCAGAGCTACGGAGGAGGATTTGTTACCTCACCCACCCAGTATTTTTTTCTTTCGTGTTTTGCACAATGCCCCTTGCTATGCCCCTTGAGTATTGATGTTTTTACTATGCTATTTACCAACATTATTTACTATGTTTTGATTGTAATGTGTAACTAGTTGATTGCCCTATGTCATGTATGCTTCTTTAGGATGTGATTTATGTTTCACTTAACTATGTTTGAAACTTGGGTTTTACATTTCCAAGGCTATGTGAACAGTTAGAAGATGCCTTCTCGTTTTGAGGATCACAAAACCAACGAACTATAACTTACCTAATAAAGATATCATAAAATATATCCTTGTTTTCAAAAATAACTTTTATACATATTTCTTAAGATAAAAAGGAAAACAATAAGACTCATACAGTCACTCTTCATTACTGATTCCAACAAATTTGCGAAAAGCCATGCGTAACAATCCCCCTCAAGAACTAATCAAATATGTGTTGGAAACATTCATTTGTTTGTAATACATTGACATATTTCTAATAACTTGTCATGATAACTAATTTCTATAAAAAATGATTTTTGATGAAAAATTTAAACAAATTTCTAAGAAAATCATTATCATATAGAACTCAAACAAATTCGTAAATCGAATTCTTATTTTAAGGAACAATGTGGAAGAGTACAACATAACTTACAAAATATTTTGCATGTATACATACATGTATATTTGACAATATATCAATAATTTGTTTTTACATAGTTGAGGGAACTATTAACGTTGATATGTTGCGTGAAGGAAGATTTGTTCTCCCTCCCACCAATTTTATTTTTCATCTAAGCTCTACATAATTCTCTCATAATCCCCCCTTGCTATCGATTATTGATATTTTAACTAGGATATTTGCTAACATTTTTTACTATATTTTTCATTGTCCTATGTCACTTGTGCTTCTTTGAAATGTGAATTCTTACAATGTTTTTATTGATTTATCAAAATTTCATCTTTTTCTAAAAAAGGCTCCATCATGAAAAATTTAAACAAATTTATAAATGAATCACTATCATACAGAGCTCAAACAAATTTATAAATTGAATAAGAAATACTATGACACAACTTACAAAATATATTGCATGTATACATACGTGTATATTCCATAATAGTTTGATATGTCTTTTTTCTTATAGCAAAGTGGGTTACTGGATTACTATTCTAAAAAAGAAAAAAGAGGGAGACATGATTGCAATACATCAAGCCAAAATGGGAGAAATCATCCTGGAAGAGAAACAGACAGCAAACAATCCCTATCTTAATGTTGGAAATACTCAGAGTCGGGGTGAATCAATATTTCTTACAATTTTGATTCTCGTGATTGCCAAAAGCATATATAGATATGTATATGTATACAAAGAACACAGAAACCAGCAGCTAGAATAAATGCTTTTATTAAAAACTCAAGACAGTACAATGAAATAAATACAATATAAGTATATATTTGACTGTGAATAGTTGCCAAGCTCCAACTTGGACTTCAGTGAGGCTCCAACCTCCAGAGCACCAACTCTGTTTTGCAGTGGTTCTACACTTAGGAGAACCTACCCCTAATGAGTTTAGTCATGTTGAGTTCTGATGCTCCATCTCAATCTTAGTATCAATTGTTTTGCTACAGTTTTATGTACCCAACCCTGCTGAGCTTCTACCTTTCTCTAGTTCTTCTGCTTCTCTGGTCTCTCCTGCCTCTTGCCTGTTATTCGGCTTCCTCTCTTACATATTATGCATGCATTCACAACACTTCACCTTGTGTTTCTGTTTTTATGTGTTTCAGGCACCTCTGACTGATTGGTTCCACTTTCCACCGCATTTTTGGCTTCCTCCTTGGTCGTTGTAGATTCCTCTGCCTCACTTGATCCTTCGACTTCCCTCCATAGTCGTTGTGGCTTCGTCTGAGCTGTTTGAGTTCATTGCCGTCTGACCATTCATCAGGCGATCCAACGACATTAAACCTCTCCGTCATTCTCCTGTCACATCAGTCGGGAACCCGCGCGATTGAACCTGCACCGTTCGATCATTGCATCATGATCCGATGGTCTCCGTAGCTTTCTTCACACACATTAAATTTCTTTCTCTTTCCCACCATTGATCGCGTCCATTGTGAAATCTAACGGCAGTCGCAAGCCCCGATCGCGTGACTTGTGTGCGCGTTAACCCGCGGGGGCAGTGGCTTTTGTCTGCCACGTGTTGCTAAACAACTGGATCACGCAGTCATATACAGATACCGCCATTGCTTTGTAGGCGGTGCAGGGAATACCGCCCGCCCACGAAACCGCCTGTCCCCCAGCCATTAACCTCCATGCGACTTCCGCTCCTGATCACTGTTGGATCCACCGCACCCTGATTCGACAGCCCACATCCCTCTCGTTAACTTGCGTGCATCTTTATTGCCCACAACCATTGGATCTGCACTTCGTGCTATATCTGTCATCCATTGCAATCAAAGTCACGTCGATTGCGATCATAATCATGTGCATATGGTTATACCTTCCTATGTCTCAATGATGAATCAGAACCTGTAGTACCTGAAGTTTTGTATCCTTTCATGTCATATCCTGAGGACAGAGGTAATCTATCACCAACAATATCACAATCGTATGCACGACCATGACCGTTGGCGCAATGTGGCTCCTCATGACTGATCTCTATGGGCTCGTAATCATTCCCTCCTCCTCCTTCGTTGTCGAGGGTCTCACCACCACACCGCTAACACTCCCGTAGACTTGATCTCTTGTTCCCATCGTCACCTCTTCTCTTCGCTCCTCTTCTTCGGCTCTGTCTGCTCCTCTCATCTCTATATGCTCCTGGAATATGTCCATATTGACATCAGTGACAATCTGTGTCCAACAATCTCCCCCTTTGTCATTGATGGCAATGTTCTTCTGCTTTCTCCCCCTTTGATATCAATGGCAAAGGGATGCATATGGACTCCCCCTCTCAAACTGCTCCCCCTGTCTTGCTACATCTTTATAAATGAACTTGAGTGATGATAAAGAAATAACCCCCATCTTTTGACGCAGATGATCGAATGATTCTCGAGGAAGATGTTTTTTGAAAATATTAGCTATCTGCTCCTTAGTACTGATATATTCCAGGACGATGTTTTGTTCAGCTACTTGTTCATGGAGGAAATGATACTTGACTGGTATGTGTTTGGTTCTTGAGTGCATCATAGGGTTTTTTCTGAGACTGATAGCAGTTGTGTTGTCACAATAGATAGAAATTGGTTGATCTATACATATGTCGAGATCTTTTCGAGCTTCCTTCATCCATAGTATCAGAGAGCAGCAGTCTACTACAGCAATATACTCAGCTTTGGCTGTGGATAATGATATGGATGACTGTTTTTTGCTGAGCTAGGATACCAAACAATCTCCTAGGAAGAATGCATTTCCACTAGTGCTTTTCTGATCATCTATACTTCTAGCCCAATCGGCATCGGTGTATGCAGTTACAGTCATTGTTGAGTCCTTTGGGTACCAAATACTGAAATCAGAAGTTCCCTTCCGATATCTGAGAATTGTTTTTACAACTAATAAATGGGATTGTTTGGGAGTAGATTGAAATCTTCCCACCATTCCTGTTGCTTGCATTATGTCTGGTCGTGTAGTTGTTAAGTATAGAAGGGCTCCAATCATTGACTTGTAATGAGTTTCATCTACTAGAGGGGAGTCATCATCTTTTCTCAGTTTTAGTTTGTGGTCATAGGTGTTCTCATGGGCGCACAATCCTCCATTCCATATTTTTTGAGCATGTCTTTTAGATATTTGGTTTGAGATATACACATTCCTACTCTAGTTTGAGATATTTGAAGTTCAAGGAAGTGAGACAATTCTCCTATCATTGACATCTCAAACTCTTTTGACATGTTTTGAGAAAATTCATGGTTCATTTCATCATTATTACTAGCAAAAATCAGATCATCGACATAAACAAGAGCAACTAGTAACCTACCTTGATCTGTCTTTATGTATAGATTGTTTCCAGCCACTTCCGTTTTGAAGCCTTGTTGTTGTATATAGTGATCCAGTCTTGCGTACCAAGTTGTAGGAGCTTGTTTCAACCCATATAAATCCTTTTTCAACTTACAAACTAAGTCCTTTCCTGCTGTTAGATCAAAACCTTCTAGCTGCTCCATGTAGATTTCCTCCTTAAGTTCCTCATTTAGAAATGCTGATTTCACGTCCATTTGATAGATTTTGAATCCTTTTGAGCAAGAAAATGCCAAGAACATCCTAAAAGCTTCCATATGGGCCACTGGTGCAAATGTCTCTTCAAAGTCAATTCCTTCAATTTGTGAATAGCCTTTGCAGACAAGTCTTGCCTTGTTTTTGATAACCTGTCCTTCCTCATTCATTTTATTTTTGAACACCCATTTGGTTCCTCTTATGTTTTTGTCCTTTGGACGAGGTACCAGCTCCCATGTCTTGTTCTTCTCAATTTGGGTCATTTCTTCTTCCATGGCTTTTACCCAATGAGGATCCTTATAAGCTTCTGCAAATGTTTTTGGTTCTATCATAGATATGAGGGCAATGACTTTTCTCTTGGGTGTAATTGTTATCCTTCTTCGGGTCTGCACGCCTTCGTCTTTATCGCCAATGATCTGCTCTTCTAGATGGTGTCTTTGGACATACTTCGTCTTAGAAGCGGTATTAGGTGGTTCTCTTTCTTCTTCTTCTTCTTCCTCATCTATTTCTTCTTCTTTAGGTTCTTCTTCTTCAATGAGAGAGTCATCTTCATGTTCTTCAATTTCCTTTACTGGAAGATCTTCATCAACCTTTACATCGATGATTTCAACTATTTTCTTCAGTCGATAATTGTAGCACTTGTAAGCCTTGCTCCATGTAGAGTATCTAAGAAATATCCCTTCATCAACTCGAGAATAAAACTTTCCTGGTGAACCATCATTTATTTTTGTGAAGCACTTGCTTCCAAAGATCTTGAAGTACTTCACCGAAGCAGGTCTTCCTTTCCAGAGCTCATAAGGAGTTTTATCACAATTTGGTCTTAATTGAGTTTGATTCAGTGTGTAGACAGTTGTCCCTACTGCTTCTCTCCAGAATCTAGGTTGTAAGTCTGCTGCTAATAGCATAGTTCTGGCCATTTCTTGGACTGTTTGGTTTCTTCTTTCAACTACCCCATTTTGCTGAGGTGTTTTGGCAACCAAGAATTCCCTTTTAATTCCATGAATATTACAGAATTCACTAAACTCGTTTGATGTGAATGCTCCTCCTTTGTCTATTCTGAGGCACTTAATTTTTTAGTCTTTTTTATTTTCTACAAGGGCTTTTAGATTCTTGAAACACTCAAAAGTTTCAGATTTATACTTTATGAAATATATCCACATCATTCTAGTATACAAATAACACAAAGTACCTTCCTCCTTGGAGTGCTTGATTTCTAGTTGGCCCACATACATTAGCATAGATGATCTCTAAGGGCTTCGATGTAGAATGTTCCTTTTACTTGTCGCTGATTCTGGTCTACTTTCCATGTTGACATGGACCACATACTACTTGATTTGTTTTGAACAGCCTTGCGATGTCTCGTACAAATTTGATCTTGCTGATATTGATCAGATTTTCGAAGCTTGTATGTCCAAGTCGCTTGTGCCACAGCCAATTCTCATCTGTCTGACTCAGGTAGAATTTATTTTCTTGAATATTCTTCAGAATGTAAATGTTGTCTGGTGTCCTCACCCCTTTTGCCACAAGTTTCCCTGAGGCAGAGTTCCTTATTTCACCGTCTTTGGTGCTGAAAACAACCTTATGTCCTTGATCACAGATTTGGATGACACTCAAGAGGTTGTGTTTGAGTCCATAAACCAACAGAGAATATTGAGCTTTTCCTTTTCCATTGATCAGAGTAACTGTTCCTTTTCCTACAATTTTGCCAAATCCGCTTCCAAAGGACACATTCCCTTCCTTTTTTCTCAGTGAGACAAGCTTCCTTCTGTCTTCTGTCATGTGTTTGGAGCACCCACTATCTATAAACCAATGGTTTCCATTATTTTGAGCATAAAGAGCCAGACCGCATTTGTCCATGCTAGAGTTCTTGCTACTCATCTTTCTTCCTTTAAGTGGGTAGTCTTGTTCATAGTGTCCATTATTGTAGAAGAAAGAGTAAATCAGATCAAATTTGGTCAAGGGATCAAATGAATTAAAGGTTTTTATTTGTCCATGCCTTTTGGGGGCATATGAGTTGATTATTCTATCCTTTAGCTTTGTCTTTTCACTTCTGCAAGCCATACAATGTCTTGCTTGATGACTGAAGTTTTTACAATGAAAGCAGTGTCCAAGAAAGATGGTTTTGTACTTGTTGAAGCAACCATGGTTTGAGTCAATTTCCTTCCTGGGAATTACTCCTCCCTCGTTCTTTGGATTTGCGATGGGTCCTTCGTGGAGTACAGGTTTGTATTTGCTGTAGTGTCCATGATTCGACTCCACATTCTTCTTTGGAGTAGTTCTCTCTTCATTCTTGGGATCTTGGGTGCACTTTTCATCTTTTGAATTGCAGAAAAGTGCATCGGCATAGCTTTTCACATTATTCTTAGTGCTTGAGGATTCCCCTTTGAAACCTATTCCAGACTTTTCATGTTGAGGTTTTTGATTTTTCAGAATAGTCTCAAGTATTTGAGAGCTTTTGTAGCCCTTTTTAATTTGCTCCAACTCCTTTCTCAGAGACACTATTTCGCTCTCATGTTCTTCACAAGTTTCTTCCTTTTCTTTAAGCTTTTCTTCCAAGAGATCTTCTCTCCTTCTTATTTCCTCGTTTTCCACTTTGAGAGAAATGATTTTGTTCCGTGGTTTCTCATTTTCTTCAATGGCACTTATTAACAGTTCATCTAAATTTCCTTCCAGCCCCGAGTCATCATCATCTGCGAGTGCCATGAATAATGCTTCTTGGCTTTCATCATGATCGCTTTCCTCATCTGATTTCCTTTTTATGACCATAAACTCATCCTCATCAGACTCATCTTTCTTGGAGAAGAAGTTTTTATTATTAAACCCTTTCTTTTTATGTGCCATTCTTTTATAATTTCCTTCATCATCACTATCATGTTTATGAGGGCATTTTGCTGCATAATGACCTATTTTACCACATTTAAAATAGATAAGAGGATACTTGCCTTTAATCTTAGATCCTTTTTTCAGCTTTCGTACAAATTGAGCCAATTCAGATTCCACATCTGACTCATCACTACAGTCATTCCTTTCTTTCCCCTTCTTTGACCTTGAGGCCTTGAATGCTACATCTTTGGAGCTTGGGCCACCTTTCCTCATTTCATAGGCAGCGAGAATTCCATGGAGTTCATCCATTTTGAGGGTATCTAGATCCTTTGCTTCTTCTATAACTCTTATTTTGGAGTCAAACCTGTCTGGAAGAGACCTTAATACCTTTTGAACAATGGTAATTTCTTCAACTTTTTTGTCCAATCCTTTCAAGAAATTTACCACTTCAGTTACTTGGAGGAGGTGTGCTGCAATATCTTCTTCATCTTCCATCCTCAAACTTTCAAATTGTCTTCTGTGAGTTTGAAGCTTTTCCTTTTTGAATTTTGAGTCTCCATCATACAAGCCAAATAGCTTCTCCCACATTTCTTTGGCCAAGGCATGGTGCATGATTTTTGTAAACTCGGAATCAGTGATTCCACTAGTGATGGAGTTCATGGCCTTTGCATTTGCGATGTAGGCTTTCCTCTCTTCTTGGTCTGTTGGAAGAGTGGAAGTAGTTTTGTATTCATTTGGAACAAAATGCCAGACTTCAAGTCCAAGGGACATTAAGTAGTAAGTCATTCTTTTCTTCGAGAAAAAAAAGTTAGTGCCATCAAACAAAGGAGGTATTCCTGATGCTTCGTGGTTTCCCATCATGGCTTCGGATCATTCTTCAAGCTGTTAGGCTAGTATGAAGAAGCCTGCTCTGATACCAATTGTTGGAAATACTGAGAGGGGGGGTGAATCAATATTTCTGACAATTTTTATTTTCATGATTGCCAAAAGCATATATAGATATTTATATGTATACACAGAACACAGAAACCAGCAGCTGGAATAAATGCTTTTATTAAAAACTCAAGATAGTACAATGAAATAAATACAATATAAGTATATCTCTGAATGTGAATAGTTTCCAAGCTCCAACTTGGACTTCAGTGAGGCTCCAACCTCCAGAGCACCAACTTTGTTTGCAGTGGTTCTGCAATTAGGAGCACCTACCCCTAATGACTTTAGTCCTGTTCAGTTCTGAGGCTCCAACCCAATCGTAGTATCAACTGTTTTGATGTACCTTTCTGCACCCAACCCTACTGAGCTTCTGCCTTTCTCCAGTTCTCCTCCTTCTCTAGTCTCTCCTGCCTCTTGCCTATTCTTCGGCTTCCTATCTCACAGATTATGCATGCATTCGCAACACTTCACCTTGTGTTTCTGTTTTTATGTGTTTCAGGCACCTCTGACTGATCGTTTCCACTTTCCACCGCCTTTTTGGCTTCCTCCTTGGTCGTTGTAGATTCCTATGCCTTGCTTGATTCGTCAGCTTCCCTCCACAGTCATTGTGGCTTCCTCTGAGTTGTTCGATTTCACTACCGTCCGATCATTCATCAGGCAATCCGATGATGTTAAACCTCTCCGCCGTTCTCCTATCACATCAGTAGGAAACCCGCGCGATTGAACCCGCACCATTCTATCATCGCATAAGGATCCAACAGTCTCCGCAGCTTTCGTCACGCGCGTTAAATGTCGTTCTCTTTCCCACCGTTGATCGCGTCCATCGCGAAATATAACAGTAGTCGCAAGCCCCAATCGTGTGACTTGCGCTCGCGTTAACCCATGGGGGTGGTGGTTTTTGTCCGCCACATGTCGCGAAACAACTGGATCGCGCAGTCATATCCGAATACCATCGTTGCTCCGTAGGCGGTGCAAGGAATACTGCCTGCCCACAAAAGCCTGTCCCCCGGTCGTTAACCTCTGCGCAACTTCCGCTCCCGATCACCGTTGGATCCACCGCGCCCTAATCCGATGGCGCTCATCCCTCTCGTTAACCTGCGCGCATCTTTATCGCCCGCGACCGTTGGATTTTCCTGTCATGCTATATCTGTCGTCCATTGCAATCATAATCATGTGCATATGGTTCTACCTTCCTATGTCTCAATGGTGAATTAGAACCTGTATTACTTGAAGTTTTATATCCTTTCATGTCGTATCCTGAGGACGGAGGTAATCTGTCATGAGCAATAGCACAATCATTTGCACGGCCATGACCGTTGGCACAGCGTGGCTCCTCCCGCCTGATCTCTCTGGGCTCGTAATCGTTCCCTCCTCCTCCTTTGCTATCTGAGGGTCTCACCACCAAACTGCTAAAACTCTCGTAGACTTGATCTCTCATTCCCATCGTCAACTCTTCTCTTCGCTCCTCTTCTTCGGCTGGGTCTGCTCCTCTCGTATCTTTTTGCTCCTCGAATATTTCCATATTGGCATCAATGACAATCTGTGTCCAACACTTCAAATCTCTTCCAATTTTGTTACTGAGGTTACTAATTGCACTTTCCTTAAAAATACATACATACTGATTCAACAACAATTTACACCTACATAACATAAAATATTAGAAGTGGCAAGAATTTGCAGAAAATAGAAGAATGAGGCGATTAAAATTAGTATTTGTTGATTGAGGGACCCTGATGGGGAAAAGTCCAATTCTTTCCACTTTGAGCGTTAGACTTTTCTCATGTCTGATTAATAAGTAAATTCTTCGGATAATTTATCGTTTCCTCCAAATGCCTGCATTTTTCTTTTAGTGCGGACATTTCTTTCCCCTTCCCTTCCATTTGTCTCTTTAGGAAGGAATTCTCATATTTTTCTTCAAATTTGTAGTCTTTGATCGTTTCTCTAACATTATCAATCATGAATTTGTTGGCTTGAAATACAATGCATTTTTTGTACTTGTCAGGCCAGGCAGTAACTCCATAGGGAAGAAATAAATTGACTATTTTTATTCCATCAGGTAGGTCCTCATTATATACATGAGGGAGAGACTGTTCAGTTCGTCTCCCGATGACTGTTCATATTTCCTATCTATTTATTTAAAATAATTTACCCAATCACAAGGATTAGGTGTCAACATCCCCCCCCTTAATCTGAAGGGATGTCGGTGAGTCCAAGCATCATTTTGAATCGTTCAAGCTTTTCCCTTCCAAGTGCTTTTGTGAATATGTCTGCAATTTGCTCATTTGTGGAACAATGACGGAGATGGATTGTTTTGGCCTCAACATGTTGTCAAATCAAATGATATTTAGTATTGAAGTGCTTCGTTCAATCATGGAACTTTGGGTTCTTGGCCAAATTTATTGCAAAGGTATTGTCAATCATGAGTGGAGTTGATTGTACTTGTTTTACCTACAAATCTTCAAGAATTTTCCGGAGCCACGCAATTTCTTTTATTGCTTCAGTTGCTGCCACGTATTCTTCTTCTGTTGTGGAATCTGCTGGAACTGATTATTTGCATGATCTCTAGTAGACAACTCCTGATCCAAGACTCATAGCATATCCTGAAGTAGATACCCCAATTTCTTTGTCTCCATCGAAGTCTGAATCAGAGTATCCAATCGAGCTGAAGTCGTCCACCTGTGTACACTTGATTCCAATGTCTTGAGTTCCTTTCAAGTACCTTAGAACTTTTTTTGCAGTAGAACAATGTCCCTCACAAGGCTTTTGCATAAATCTGGAGAGGATTCCAACAACAAACAAAATGTTGCGTCTGGTTGTAGTTAGGTAGTTGAGACTTCCTACAAGCTGTCTATACTTTGTTGCATCCTCAAATTCTTTTCCTTCAATAGATGTGAGCTTTAAGTTTTGTTCCATTGGAGTAATAAGGGGATTTCACATTTTCATACCAAACCTGTTCAAGAGATCTCCAATGTATTTCTTTTGAGAAAGAAATATGGACTTTTGATGTTGGATTACTTCAATGCAAAGATAGTAATGAACATAGCCCACATCAGTCATTTCAAAACTTTTCCCCAATTCCTTCTTTATGGATGCAATGTAGCTTTCATTTTTCCCTGTCATCAAAAGATCATCTACATATACCACAAGATATACAACTTTTTTTCCAACTCTCTTGACAAATAAAGTTGCATCATCAAGATCAAAATGTTTGAAATTGAGTTTCAGAAGATGCTCAGTTAGTTTTTCATACCAGGCTCGCGGTGCTTGTTTGAGGCCATATAAGGACTTCACAAGTTTGCATACTTTATGTTCATGTCCTTTCACAGCAAATCCTTCAGGCTGGGACATAAAAACATTCTCTTTTAGATCTCCATTCAAGAAAGAAATTTTTACATCCATTTGATGGACTTTCCAACCGTTCTGAGCTGCTAGTGCAAAGAGTGTCCGGATGGTAGCCCATTTTGTTGTGGGGGGGAAAACATCCTCATAATCAACCCCTTCCTTCTCTGCAAAACCTTTTTCCACAATCCTAGCTTTGTGCTTGTGAAGTAAGCCATCAACTTTATAATTGTTCTTGTAGACCCACTTGCAGCCAATTGGTTTGGTTCCTAATGGAGGATCAACCAACTTCCAAGTGCCATTCTTTATGAGGGTAACATACTCCTTTTGCATTGCTTCTTTCCATTCATCATGAGAAGCAGCTTCTTTGAAGCACATTGGTTCAAAAGATGTAGACAAGTTCGATTCACAATCATAAGAAACATCCATATCAACAGGTGAATTAGAGTCATCTACATCACCTCCATTTTGCCAGTTTGAATTTCTGGTTCTTGTCTTTCCAACTTCATGAGGATGAACACTTTCAAGCGTCTTTGTCAACCACTTTGTGGGACCTTTCTGAGATGGTCCAGGCTGCTCCGTTGATAGAGCTGGGACTAAATAAAGATTGAGTCTCCCAATTCTATCAATTACATCACTTAAAACATCATCCGTTGTTGGAGTTTCATGCAGGGGAGAGTGTTCTTCAGAAGAAGATTCCACATGTGGATCTAGTATAGGAATCCCCCCTTCAAGATGTGCAATCTGATTATCAAATTATTGAAATGATTTTGCTTTTGCGAATCTATCCAAGCGATCAAGTTTCTGCTCAACAACATTGTCATTTTTGGATGATTCAAGAAAAATTACATCTCTAGATACAAAAAACTTCTTATTTAATTCATCATAGAGGCAGTATGCTTTGGAGGTGTTTGAGTACCCCAGGAAGATACACTTACGACTTCTAGCACCAGGTTTGTTTCTATGTACCTTTGGTATCAAGGCATAATAGGTGGAACCAAAGACCCTGAGATGCTTTACCGAAGGAACATGTCCAAACCACATTTCATAAGCAGTATTGCTTCTTATAGCATTAGATGGACATCTATTCTTTATATATGCAGCACATAGAACAACATCATCCCAAAACAATATCTTTACATTTTTGAAGAAAAGCATGGATTGTACCATATTTAAGATTGTTCTATTCATTCTTTCAGCTACACCATTCTGTTGGGGATTATAACGCACAATTGTTTGATGTTTGATCAATGTTGGTGAAGATAGTTTTCAAATTCATTTGATGTGTATTCTTTTCCATTATCAGTGCGAATAGACCCAATATGAGATTGTGCATCATTTTCAATCCATTTATGAAAATTCTTGAATGTTTGAAAAGCATCAGATTTGTTCTTCAATAAATAAACCCAACAAATTCAAGTGTAGTCATCAATAAATGTCATGATATATTTATTTCCATTTGCAGAAGCAAGAGGCATTGGACCACATAAATCTGAATGAATGAGTTCAAGCTTTCTATGTGCTCTTGAATGTGAATCATGGAAAGACTGTTTGCTATGCTTTCCTAGAATGCAAGCATCACATTGCTTAAGTTTCCTAGGAATTCTAGGCAAACCAGCGACACCATTTTTCTTCAATAAGCGGAGACTGTCATAGTTCAAATGTCCAAATCTAGCATGCCATAATAAACTTGATGGAAGTGTACCTTCTTCATGACGAGAATTGTATGAGAAATGTTGTGCATGAGCAGAGGTTCCTTGCAGTTTGAGAAGCATTTCTTCTTCTATTCCCCTCATGACAAGTGAGTGGTCAGATGCTTTTCTTACCTCAAGCTTGCCATCAAACATATGAATGGAGTGACCTTGCTGGCGGATGTGGACCAAGGACAACAAGTTTCTTTTGAGCTATGGGAGATATAGAACATGATCAAAGAGAAAGTCTGGAAGACTAGACAATTTAAGCTTGATTGTGCCATGCCCTGATAGCTTGATTTTTGATTGATCTGCAAAGCATACTACTCCATCAACATTGTCAATGAAATCTCAAAAAAATATTTTCTATGAGTCATGTAGCAGGTTTCTCCTGAATCAAGCAACCAATCATTTTTCTAAGAAGAAAGTGAAGCATTAAATAAATCTTCATTTACTCCAATATTACATTGTTCCTCAACATAGTGAGTGGATTCAGGTGCTTTACCTTTGTCTGTATCATCAATTTTACTTTTCTGTTGGTTTCCTTTCTGCTCAATTTTATACCAAGGTAGCTTGCATGTAGAGTCATCATGTGATCCATTTCTTTTGCAGCGTATGCAGTGCAAATCTTCCTTCTCTCCTTAAGAATGTTTGCCCCCTTACCTCTAAAATATCTTCCTCTTCCTCTTCGTCCACCTCTTCCTCTTGTAGAATCTTGAGCAGGATGCTTATCTTTATGAGCAAGGCACACAGTCTCTTCAGAAGATTGTTTCTGGTTCTCAGATCAACGAGTGGTGGTGGTCGGGGTGAACTACAACGCCCAAC